>JARBJD010000141.1:0-181100 GCA_033064195.1 Blattamonas nauphoetae | reverse complement strand
GGTTCATCTCGACACTCATCAGTAATGCGATCTTGCCACTGGTTGTCTATGATCTCTTCATAGGCTGCTTTTGATTCAGAGAGTTCCAACAGAAATGGAAGAGCATCTTCATATTTGACTTTCACAAAAGGAACGTTCAGTATTGGTTTGAATTTGTCGAATGGAGGATCAATGTTCTTATCAGTGACGAAGACAAACAAATGGAATAGTTCATTCCGAACCTGAACATTCTGTAGCTTGGCAACCTCTCGAAGAGCATTGAATGTCTTTCCACTTCCTCTGTTTCCAACGAGGACATTCACACTGTTGCGATTGAAATTTAGGTCTGGATGTATGTGTGATTGAACTTCATGAGAAACATTCCTACTAGATGCTTCACTCAGTTTTGCATTCACGTATGCTGTAAGCGAAGAGGGTTCCACCCTCCGCGAAACCAAAGGTTTTGTTGTTGAAGATACGGGCTGTGCCCTCAGAATGGAATTCGTTCTTTTCATTTATGATTTCTCTCTAATTAAAATATAGTTTTGGATTTTTATTTGTATGAAAACACGATGTCGAAGATACAATACATTCCCGCAAAGAGAAAAGCACCAGCGAAGAAACCAAAAATGAGATATGATCAGGGGCTTTGGATGCAATGAAAAGAATCTATGCTGATGATGACATTCGCACCAAATTCAATTCTGCACTCAGTAGTGTTCCATCAGCTTTGGAATACATTGAAAGGACTGGACAAAATTGACGGTTCAGATGGAAAAACATGGAAAGTTCCTGATGTGATGGTCTACGACAAAGACAATGGAGATCTGGTTGCAGCGAATGGTTTCATGCTTGCATCATACAACAGTCGACCTGTCGTCGAGGACGTACTATTCCATGAATCCAACACCAGATATGCGAAGACAAACTCCATACTCATCATTTCGTCAAGATCATGGAAGAAGAATCAAAGCTGCACACAACAACTTCCTCAAACTGGAACTTACGATTTACCAGGAAACTATCGTGAAGTCAACTACCAAGAAATGCAAGCACAACGATCACAACAACCTTATGCAATAATGAAGAAAGCAGTTGGTGAATTCATGACTAATGTTTTGAAGGTGTATCGAGCCAGTCGAGATCAACCAGCAGATCTCAGCAAAAATGTGTTGGACAATATGGTTTTCAATTCCATTCAATCCAAGATTGCATCAAAGATGTGGGATCAGTGGCTTGAAGACTATGTTGAAGGTTTCATCAGTTCAAATCCAGATCATCAGAGGACGAAAGCAAGAAAAGCGTTTAAGGAACAAATTCATCCCCAGTTCCTCGAAATCATCACAAAAACAGAAGATTTGCAAACTTTCCTTGGTCGTTATTCAGCAAACATCTCAACATTTGTGAACGAACAGACAACTGTAGCGTACCGAACAAGAACGGGAGATATCAATAGATTCCAAACAGGACATATGCCTGAATATACTCGATTCGCACACTTGGAGAAAGATATGAGTGATTAATAGTGGCGTCACCAATACGTTCCAAGTCAACAATTCGTGCTTTTTTCTGGAATTATCACTTTTGGTCAAACTAAGAAAAAAATAAAATTTTAGAATTTTCCTCCCAATGGATCCCGAGGAAACCTCACAATAGCTCTTTTTGGCCACTTTTTTAAACTGTTCTTGTCATATCTTCACAACCACTGAACCGATTTTGATGAAATTTTTTGTAGACTCGTTTATTTGGAGATATAAATTTTTGAAAAAAAAATTAGAAAAAAATTATGGGTATCTGGGAAGATGTGAAAAAACGCAATTTTTCGCTCAACAAAATATTATGGGAAAAATTTTTTTATTTTTTTGTGCGTCTTTTATCGATATATTTACGAAAATAATGTTTTTTCTTCGGTCTCAAACGGATGTCTGGTTATGGAAAAATGACCGTCAAAAGTTTGAAAAATGTGTGGCGTTTCACTGTATAACGTATTTTGAGGTTTTCTCGGGATCCAGTGGGAGGAAAATTCTAAAATTTTATTTTTTTCTTAGTTTGACCAAAAGTGATAATTCCAGAAAAAAGCACGAATTGTTGACATGGAACGTATTGGTGACGCCACTATAAAAACATAAATATATATTTTTTATTTTTATAGAAAGTGATGCAGCCAATTCTAAGTTGTCAATTTACGAAACACACAAGTTCTTCTTCAGTTCCAACGTCAATCACCAACAATGTGATCATCGATAATAAAGGATCAACTTCTGGAAGATCAAAACTCGAAGATCGAAATGAACAATGCGCGAATGTCGAACTAGACAATGTTCCAGGAACGTATGATCCACCACCACTTGAGATCTACCCATCTGCACCAATCCAAAGTCGTTCAATCCCACTTCGTGAGTACACATCCAACATTGCAGCATTCAAAGATCAATTATTGCTTGTTTACAAGAATGCATTTGCTTGTGAAAAGAAACTACTGAATAATCTCATTGAACCATCGAAGAAACTGATCACAAACCAAAGTGATTTATGTGCACTGATTGCTACACTCACTGGAATCAATGATGTGGTGATCGAACTGGATGATTTGTCTGACAAGTGTCTATGTCTGAATAATCTACCAATCTTTCGAACAATTTTCAAGATTCTTGTTGGTGGAAAAGATATGAGCATTGCCTTCAACGAAGCATACAACACTATACTCAATTATGGAATTTCATTGACAAAGGCAATTCCTCGTTAGAAAAATTAATGAATTGTATTTTTTATTTTTACATAAATGGCACCAGGAAGTTTCAACAAACTCAAAAATATTGGCAAACAGTTCTTTCAATTCATCAAACCGCTTGCTCCATCACTGCTTCAGGTTGGAGGTGGGCTCCTCTCACAGACAAACAACAAGTTTGGACAAACAGCAGGAGGAATACTCAGTGGCTTAGGCGGAATGATGGATGTATACCAACAGAACAAAGCAATCAATCGAGCTCCACAACAACAGATGATTGTCTCGCCAGAGGCTTCGAACCCTCACAGGGTGAGAGATTATGAACCTCCACGAAATGCACGGTATTCAAACGATGATATACCCCAATCGTCAAATACCAAGATTCAATTCAAAGGTCTTTAAAGAAATGTAAATCCAGTTTTTTATTTTTACATAAATGGCACCAGGTTGGTTGTCAAAATTAGCAGCAGTCGGAAAAAATATCCTCAGAGTTGGAGCACCATTTCTGAATCTCATTCCCTTCGTTGGACCACTGATTTCGAAGGTTGCACAGACAGGTGTTGAAATGATTCCAGATGTTAAATCGGATCAACAAATCCATGCAGAAAAGATGGCTCAGTATGAGCAAGCAATGAATGAAGGAAACACAGCAGCTGCGAATAAGCTCAGAGGTGAAATACTGAGATTGGAAGAAAAGCTGAAGCCGAAAGCAAAGAAGAAGAAACTGAAAAAGAAATAAGCATTATTGTTTTTTTTATTTTTGATAAAATGAATTCACACATTACACATCTGACAAACAAAAGAACTGGAGCAACATCATTGACTGGAAATACAACTGGATCAATCAAGTACACAAGAGATGATATTGGTCAAATTCAACAACAACTCATGTCTGAACATCACATCAATTACCTCATGAATGATGGAGCTCACAGTACTTCGATACAGGAATTGAAACCATCTGAGAACTCACGATTCTACAAAGGACAAGAAATCATCATTCCACTTACTGGTAATCAGGACATTTGTCAAATTGATGATTCATTCATTACGTTCACCATGACAGTAACATTGAAACTCAATAATTGGCAAACAACTTCAGGCAAAGTTGGATCGTACATGAATGAGAGAATATTCATTTTCGTTGGACTCAAGCATTCAGCATCAATCTTTCGTGACCTAACTGTTCTTCACAACAATCAGAGAATCATCAGCACGACAACAAATGATGTCTCAATGGAGTCTCACATCTACAACATGATCAAACCGAAGAGTCAATTAGAGAATCGAAAACATTGTCACACACCTTGGCAGAATGCATGGAATCATGATGAATCGGTTGCTGGTGTGTATATTCCATTGTCCGATTTCACAACAACGAATTGGAGTGCAGTGGTCAAAGACACTATTGATGTCCCAATTCGAGTGTCAATCAATCTTGAAGATCTATTGATATTCTCAGGTATGACTGACTATCCAAGATGTCTCTTTGGAGATTTGAAACTGAGCGTTCACATCAATGAAGATGCATTCGTTTGTTGTCCTGTGAATCCTGAACTGACACTGAAGAATACATTATCATCACTTGTTAAGGGAACAGCAGCAGCACCAATTATTAAAGCATCAATTCTCAATTGTATTCAACATCGTCCATTCTTTCTGGACAATCTCGTCACCTCATGCACAAAGAATTTCGTTCAGATTGGTCAATCATTTCTACAACCATCAGTTTGTCAAGACATTTTGTATCTTCAAAATGGTGAATTAGATACAGAACCAGAATACGAGGATCAATATATCTCATTGAACATTGTGGATTATCGCATTGACGATGTGTATTGCATGAGTTCTGGATACAAAATGAAAGAAATTGCGAAAGAGAATCTAAGGGAGATGTATCAGGATCGTCCTGGAACAATTCCAGCTGAAAAGATCTCATTCTATCCATTTCAGAAGACACCAACGGCAACAGGAATTGATTGTACTCAGCAAATGGTTCTCGTTAATGCCAAGGACATCATGCTTCTCTTCCGTCACTATGATAATGAAGTCACATGTTTCCATAATCCAATGCAGAAGAATATCCAAGTGAATCTCCTCAACAAATACTATCCAGAACAACCGACTACAACTATTGGAGCTCGTTTCTATCAGTTTGCATTGTCGACTCTCAATCTTGATTCATACCTTACTGTTCCAGATGATTTGGAGCGATCACTTACAGATTCTCTCGTTCAAGAGAAACTCACTGGTGATCAGAATTATCCAAATGAAACAATGACAAGAGTGCGACCAATTCATGACAATTCTGACTTCCTATTATGCTTTTCAACACAACGAAGTGGATGTCCAACAAACTGTAATGATTCGATCAGTTCCAGAGGTCAGAATGTTCCGGTCACTTTGAGATCTCAACCAATATATCAAGGTAATATTGACACATACTACAATGTTTACAATCCAAGTCAAAGTGGTGATGATATGACAACATTTACTCATCCTCCAGCACCGGTTCTAGCAACAACTGCCACCACATGGTGGGTACTTCGATACAGCAATGGTGAACCAAAAGTTGAGTACTATCCAAATCACACACTGAAAGCATTACACAAGGAACTTGGAATAATGAAATCATAAAACTGTAAAAGAAAATAATGATATTGTATTTTTTATTTTTCTATAAATGAGAAGTATCAGATCAAATCAATCCAAGCCGACATCGACATTAATTGAGCAAATTGAAGTGCAATCGTACATGCCAAAACAATGGGATTCAGAACCTCACGTGTATTCAATTCAAGAAGTCCATCCAACAAATCCTCCTATGCCATGCAGAATTGGAGACGAGATTGAAGTTCCATTGTCCTATGATGGTCATGATGTTACAGAGTTTTCGAAGAGTCATTTGCGAATCGATCTTATGGTTACTGTTTCGGTTACCAAGCCTTCGGAGACCAACTATATTGAAGAAGGTTCATTGTACGGGATGTTCTTCGGATTCAAATCATCATCAGATGCAATTCGAGACATGAGACTCGTCGATAGTCAAGGAAACATCATTGACAACTCACTTCAGAATAATCACATTCATGAATCATTTCTGTACCACACTTTCAAATCACAAGAAGAGAAAAACAACATGAAGCATTGCTACAGCCTTTGGGAAAATGTTCAGAACATGGATCCAAGTGCGTGTGGATTCTACTATACTCCCATTTACACAAATAAAAAGCCATTCCCCCCATCAATCACAAGAACAATTCCACTGGTGATTCCGTTTGTGAACTTGCTACCACTGAGTACATTTGATCAGTATCCCAATTCCATCTTTGGTAATTTACGTTTGAGATTTCATTTAACAACTGATTCGCTTGTGTATTGTCCCATTCGACCATCAACTGTTATTCGAAAACACATTCAAGGATCAACTGATGATTCGGCTGGTGGTTATGATGCGATGAATACAGTAGGTCAATCTCGAATGCAAATAATGCATAACGGAGATTACTCTAATGTAACACAGGAGTTTACACAAATCGGAAATCCAGTTTACCAATACAAAATGTTTGAGAGTCAAAACACAGGTAGTGTCGTTGCAAAGACTTTGTACATGTCATCCACATCGACTGTTCTTAATTCATCAGTGGATAAAGCCACTTCGATTTGCTACGGATATCAAATCACAGATGCAACGAAACAATCACTGATCAAGACCTATACAAAGACTCTGTATGTTCTAAAAGCAGAAAGAATTGACACACAATCGTTCCAATCTAAAGCGAATGCCATGGGAGTGAGATCAAACATCAGCATCAAACTCAATAATCTCATGAATCTAATGTGCTTGTTCCCAGAACGACCAAATGAGTGTACTGTCTTCAGAAATCCTCACTACGTTGGTCAATTTGAAATGCTTGGATCCAACTTTCCCAATTTCCCAATGTCAACGATTTCACCAGAGTTCTATCAAATGATGATGGTAAATGGTGATTTCATTGATTGTTCTGCCACTGAAGAGTTTGAGTATTCTATTTGTGCTTCTCGTCACATCACGTTTCACAAAAATGAACAAGACTGGACAAGAGTGAGAAGTAGAGCTGCAACGGATGCTACTAGTTTCACTTTCATGGTTCCAACTGATCGAAGTGAAATCGCAGGTGGTGAAGAAGGTATTTCGACATCAGAATCAGTCAATATTGTCTACAGAGGAACACCAATCAATCAAGGTGAACTTGATCCATATTTCACATCAACGAAAGAAGGACCACCTCCACCGATATTGGCATTACATCAAGCGTCATACTGGTTGTTCTGGATTGACAATGGACAACCACGAGTGCGATATGTCATTGATCGTCGTCTCCAAGAAGCGTATGAAGAAGTGAAGAGAGGATATTAATGATTAAACAGTTTTGATTTTTTATTTTTGTAGAAAACCAAGATGGTTAAACGATTCTTCTCAATTCAGAATTCTCACACTGCTCAATTTCCTCATGATTTTGTCAATTCCCGAAAACAAAAATACATTTACTTCCTCGACTGTAAACTTATTCATGTTAAAGAAGAGATTGGCAATACATCAACAATCATCTCCAAAGATATTCCTCAGAATTACACCATTCACGCTGATTGGATCCAGACTGATGCATACAATGATTCTTATGTTGCTTTCTGCAATGAACAGATTGCGAAGCGAAAGAAGTGGGAACTAAGCACCCGACAATCAATCGTGAAGATCTGGTTCAAAGACAGTTCTGGTGAATCAATTGAGATGGAGACATCAGAGACAATCAATGGAAAAATAACCAAAGAGTATTATGAATTTCTTGTTGATCTCATGTTGGAATACTAGTGAATGTTTATTTTTGCATTGACATTCTTCACAAATCAAAAATAACCGTTGAGTAGTTCCTGTTCAAGTTTGTGTGAGTTTCCTGTGGACACCCCGATACCCCTTTGGGGACGATCTATCTCAATCCTTCTCAATGACTGCTACGCTCTCACAGAGAATAGCGAAGTCCTTGAAGGGATAAGTCTTGGGTGGGCATGATTTACGGACAAATTCTTGGTAAAGAATCTGAAGCCAACATGAACCCCGGGGACAATCTTTCGATCATCCGTCTCCAATCCAACCTTCAATTCGTTCTACGCATCAGTCACGAGGGCACCATTTTGCCTGAGTATCTTGGAACATTACGTCGAGGTCTCACACTTGCACTAACTGGACCTACTCTTCATATGCAAAATAAAAAATTGAAATAAAAAAAACAGCGTTAGTTTTGTAAATACCAGAAACACTCCAAATTCTTCTCTGATGGAACAGGAACCTGCTTGCACTCACCAACGAGCTCACAGTTGTACTTTCTCAGTTCATTCTCCACAAACGATTGAGTGTAGTGTCGACGTTGTGACATGTGTGGTCTGTTTCCTTGATTCCACAACTTTGGTTTTATCCTCCACTCAACACCTTCATGAACATAGATGACTGGGATATTATGTCTGACATACTCGGAGACAAGTTCACAGTTCTCTTCTTTCATTGACTGAATCAAAGCTTGCTTGGCATCTGTTCGACGTTTTTCGCTCCCCTTTGGAGGGTTCGAAGTCTTTAGCGAGACATATGTAGTATTCACTGTTGTCATTTAATACAAATTAAAAAATCAAAAAAAATAAAAAAACATAAATGAATTGTGAAGTGAGGTGTTGGAACTTTTTATTTCTTGTTCCTTGTTGTGTCAGCTTTCATCTTGCTTCTTTCTTTTTTGTTTCTTTCTACTTTGCAGTGCCTACTTTCGACTTCTTCATTCATTCATTTTTCAATCATTCATTCATTCATCATTCAATTTTTCAAGTTTGTATGATTGTACCGTAGGACAACCCGATACTCCTTTGGGGATCAATCTATCATGATCCTACTCAATGACTACTGCTGGCGAATTCCTTGAAGGGTTAAGTCTTGGGTGGGCATGATTTACGGTCAAACTCTCTGTCGAGAATCTGAAGCCAACATGAACCCCGGGGCGGATTCCTAGAAATCCACCGTCTCCAATTCAACCTTCAATTCGTTCTACGCATTAGTCACGAGCAGGGCTTTCCAAAAATACCCATAATTTTCTGGGTGATTTCGAAAAAATGGAAAACACCAAATTGTCTTTAGAAAACTCTGTCAAAGTAAATACATCAAAGATAGACAATAATATTATCTGAAAGTGAAAGTTTCTCCCGATTGAATGAAAAGAAGATAATAAAGGGTAAATCTTGATCTGTCCTTCTGAATTTGAGACTAAGAATGGCGAAAGTTGTGTGAATCTTTGCGCGATTGTCGGTGATTGCGGAGGAGATGAGAGGATGTTTTCTTTCTTCTTCGTGTCATTGTTTTTAAGGAAAAGGAGAGTTTGCATGGATTGCTTGTATTAATTATTATTTTCTTCTTGTTGAGGAATGGTCTGGAATAATGGTAGTGTTGTTGTTGATCTAGTTCCTTTTTAGGGATTGTTGTGGGGAGTGTTGATACTGATGTTGATCTTGTTCTTCTTCACAGATTGTCGATGATCCTACAAAGTCGGCAAAATCCACGGACAAACGTGATGAATCCAATCGAAGTCAACACAAATAGGGACGTACAGGTCCATACTGTGCAATTTTTCTCGTCTGGAATACTCGGATCATCACATCGTCTGACCCTTGTCGAACTTGGCATGATACCACCCTTTTCTCAGGCGATGATTAATACTGAGAACCACGAAGATATGGAGAACTAATTTCTGGTTCCAATTACTTCGATAGCAACGACTTCAAGTGTGATCTCCATTCGTCAACCTTCTCTCCCTCTAATTCACTTAATTGTAGGTTCTGGATAAAAACCAATGTTTGATACAGACGGTGTTCTGATATTTGTTGGTCCGCTCACAGCAGATCACAATCACAACAAATATTTCGTGATGACTGGTCTCATCTGCTGCATTCCCTCGCCACTGCAAATATTGCTTTCATACGCTCACACATCTTTCTTTCCAAGACTCTGCCTTGAATGAGATCATCTTTTTAGTCAGTCTCCCACTCCTTCAAGTTATCACACAAGAGACCAAGGAATTTACTCCTCGTTTCGCTCAAACCGCGCTCTTCATCATTGCACTTGTCACCAGTTTGTCCTTCATCGCATTTTATCGACGGATTAGTGCCCTTATTCATTCCGTTGAATTTTCTGGAGGATCCGAAACAGCTTGCTCTCCCATCGTTCAAACTCTGTATAAACGGCCTATTTCCGTCAATTGATTCCCCAAAACGTGTTAAACACTCTTTTCCCATCCTCTAAGCCACTAACGACTCGCTGTTGACCAAGTACAACCTCATGCAACTCCTCATCACCATTCTGGATCGATTCATCGACATGTGCTTCGACTTAAAACACACAATTCCTTTGATTCTTCATCTCGTTCTCCTGGTACAACCACATTTCCTTTCAAGACTCGGATATGCTGATCGAATGCGATGGCGTGAATGTACATCTGGATATCAGCGAGAAGACCCTCAACAAGGAAATAAAAGAATCAGCCCTGGACATCATTCAGAACGCCACTCCTCCCTCACATTCCTCACTCGCAAAAATTCATTCATCCTCGTCAACCAGCATCGCTTTCACCATCATCGAGAACATTTCAACGATGTTCATGTTCCTCTCCAGTTCTCTGTTCGCACCAACGCTTCTGGAATTGGGTAGTATCACGCCTCTTCAACTGATCCTGATTACGAGCCAGAAACAGACGAAGAGATCCACACTCATCTCCCTCCTACTTGCTTTACGCACACACAATCGCACCAGCACATATGCACATCCACACACTCACGCACACACACTCCTGCACGCGCACACATACTCACTCCTGCACGCCCACACACATTCTCACGCACCCGCACGCCTGCACACTCACGCACGCACACTCTCACACGCATGCACTTGCACACTCACACGTATGCGCACACGCTCACGCACACTCCCACTTCAATCGAAAATATCATCAGCTTTCTCGCTTTCATTCGCAACGCCGTCTTATCTCTCATCACAAAGGGCATTCTGACAATTTTGATGTTGGTGACGGTCGACCACATCATTCAGGGGATACTCGACGACTTTGTCGACAAGACATTGAACACGTTCGTCACAACTTGCTCCAATCAGACGGAGTTGATCATACAGAAGAAGATGGCTGAGTCGAAGAAAAATAACGAAAAGAATAGCACCGTTTCAACAAACAAATCGTTCACAATAGTCTCACAGTCCTCCTCCATCTCGTTCAGCACTCCAACAAGTCCACAGTCAGGCGCGCGCGTCGGAAACAAGCAGACTCCAGTCACACTCAGTTTGTACACAGCCTTCTCATCATCCCCCTCGCGCACATCCTTCGCATCGTCCCTACCGCGCACATCGTTCACATCGTCCCTACCGCGCACATCCTTCGCATCGTCCCTTCCGCGCACATCGTTCACATCGTCCCTTCCGCGCACATCCTTCGCATCGTCCCTACCGCGCACATCGTTCACATCGTCCCTTCCGCGCACATCCTTCGCATCGTCCCTTCCGCGCACATCCTTCGCATCGTCCCCTCGCGCACATCGTTCACATCGTCCCTTCCGCGCACATCCTTCGCATCGTCCCTACCGCGCACATCGTTCACATCGTCCCTTCCGCGCACATCCTTCGCATCGTCCCTACCGCGCACATCGTTCACATCGTCCCTTCCGCGCACATCCTTCGCATCGTCCCCCTCGCCCGCAACGTTCACATCGCTCCTCCCTCGCAATCAGTGATCTGTTTCATTTGCTTGTTTCATCATTATTCATCCAAATTGCTCAGAACCTCATCGCTTCGAACCTCAGTCTCTCTCAACGCATTGTCGGTCTGTTTGCTAACCTCGCAACTCGTCGTTCGCATCACGGGCAAGAGGGAAGGAACAGAAAACAATCATGATCACAACAACATCACCTCTCTGCGTGCCCACTTTGCAACTCATCCATGATTGTGTTGTTGCCGCGATCAACATCGTACATGTCCTGCGCTCGTCGAACGGTGACACACTGCCCTTCGATGCTGTTGAAGTGTCGACGTCCTCACTGTAGACGCAGCCAGGATGAAGAAGAACGAGAAGCACTTTGAAAGTGGATATGAAATCATCAGGAGTGGGTGACAGAGGAAGAGAAGAGTGCGAAAGTTTCTCAGTTCCATACTGGACACTCTTATTCGATGGGAGATGGGAAAGATGAAAAGAGACATCGAGAAGATCATTCCTGGCAGTTTGTGTCAAAGTATTGTCTCTTCAATCACTTCATGAACCGATTTCTGATTGTGGAATGACTAGAATGTGATATTAGAAAGTTTGTATCATTGAGAAAAATATGGGGAAGTGATCAATCCCTGATCTCGCTATCAAGATGAAATTGTTTCGAATGCTCCAAGGGTAATGTTCGCACGAATTATATCAACATGAAAAATCTTAAATCCGAACAAATTGAGCAAGTCGGCTCCGTGGGTGGAAAGCCCTGGTCACGAGGGCACCATTTTGCCTGAGCATCAAGGGAAATTACGTCGAGGTATCATTTTTCAACTTGAAATTCAATCATTCAATCATTCAAGCCTTCATCGTTCATCATTTCCTTTATCAAGTTTTTGTATGATTGTACCGTAGGACAACCCGATACTCCTTTGGGGATCACTCTATCATGATCCTACTCAATGACTACTGCTGGCGAATTCCTTGAAGGGCTAAGGTATTGGGGGGGCATGATTTACGGTCACATTCAAGTGATGCCCACAGTGAACCCCCGGGGACAGCCTCCCAGCTCGTCCCGCTCCAATCCAACCTTCAATTCGTTCTACGCATTAGCCACGAGGGCACCATTTTGCCTGAGTATCAAGGGAAATTACGTCGAGGTTTCATACTTCAACTTTTTTGGAAATTTTGAATTTTTGAATTTTTGAATTTTTTGAATTTTTGAATTTTTTGAATTTTTGAATTTTTGAAATTTTTGAAATTTTCCTAAGTATTTTTTTTTGAAATTTTTTTTGAATTTTTGAATTTTTTTTAAATTTTTGAAATTGTTTTGGCATTTTGAAACTTTTTCATTTTTTTTTGAAATTAAGATTGCCCCTCGCCTGAATCGAACCACCCCCTAGAAACGGGTGGACACTGGAACATACCCACTGAGCTACTAGCTCCTGAAAATGTTAGTTTCGACCTGTGCTTTATATCTCGAATGTTCAGATCTGCTATATATTCCTTTTATCGTCTACCTATCTACCCTCCTTAAAAAGCATGACTTTATCACAGGAACGACTTTTTTACCCTCGTTAAAAGCACGACTTTTCTCGTCAGCGATTTTTCAAAATTAGTTAGATTTTCCTTTTTAACTTTTTTACCCCCGATTAAAAGCATGCCTTTTCACGGGAGCGATCTGCTAAATCTTAATTCTTGGCCACTTGTTACCCTCGTTAAAAAGCATGACTTTTCACGGGAGCGATTTTGCTATATATTGAATTTATTGACAAAGTTTTCAAATTTTAAATCTGCTATAGTGTCTTTTTTCGGGTATAAAGTTTCTGATTTTCCGGGATAATTTCAGGACCGGATGGTCTAGTGGTAATGGTGAGTGCACGCACTACTACTACTAAGCTGAAGGTCCTAGGTTCAATTCCTGGCGGAAGCATTTAATTTCACATATCACTGCCCTTTGGCATGGTCTAGGCCCTTGGCAAGACCAACGTACGTCTCCGGAACTCAAACCGATAAAAATGAGTTCCGATGCCGGTCTAAAAGGGACCGATGAGAAGGGTCGCAACCTTCGGAACCTTGAAAAATACACCAGCTTCCGCCAAAATCAAGGTTTTGCATTTTGGAAATTTTCAAAATAACAACATTTAAGTCCTCTCATGATACTTATGCAAGTGAGGTCGATCTCCAAAGTACAACCAATTGTCCAAACGAACGGAATACTCTTTTCCCGTTTCCAAACTACGATACTTGAATGGTTCAAGTACCTTTGTGTATGTTCCAACTAGTTCACAATTCTCTTTTTTCAATTCATTTTCAACAAACGATTGTGTGTATCGTTTTCGTTTACCGAGGTGACTTCGTTCTCCTTTCATCCATTTCGATGGAATCACCTTCCATTCGATTCCTTCATGTCGATATGTGACTGATCCACTCGAACAAGTATATTCGGAGATCAGTTCACAATTTTCATTTTTCATTGATTCAATTAGCTTTTCCTTTGTGCACCAGTTGGTTGCTGACGCATATTTTCGGGGATACTTGTGTGATCTTTTTCCTCTGACGAAATTGTGGACATACATTCGATAAACCTCATCTGGTTTATCTTCGTGCACGTATTCGAAAGTGCTGGATACGAGATATGTTGTTCCTTGTCTATTTAGAGTCGGTGGTGATTTCAGAATCAAATGTTCATTTTCCAAAATTTCTAGTAGTTGAGTTGGAGTTAAAGATGTTCCCATTTATTACTAGTTAAAAAATAGAAATAAAAAATAAATCAACTTTATTTCTGTCAGTCAATCAGTATTGAGAATCTGACTGATTTATTTGGATTCTCCCAAGAGTAGTATCGTCTAAGGTGAAGGGGTTCCACATTCGCCTATATCACTACTTGGGTCCTTTGTTGCCTCCTCGAAAGTCTTCTGGGCCCATCTGAGCAAGAGGTTGATGTTCCACATGTTCGTATAAAGAGGTTGAGTCTTCTGAGGGTTCTTCTTGGCGAGTAAGGACTGCATCGAGCGGAGAGCTGTGTCCTTCCCTGAAAGAGAATTGTGGAACATTTGCAAGCTGGCCTTGACTTGACCCAGAAGTTGACCCGGAGTGGAAGGGGAATCTTTGAATCGCTCATTCAGATGTATAGTGAACTCAGCAAGAATCTTCTGCATTGGAGTTTCCTTGTCGACCAAGAAAGCGACCGTGTAGTCTCTGTCCGAGCAGAACTGCTCGAACAGGTTCCAGGCGCGTTTCCATTTTGCGGGTGACTTGTATCTTCCCTCCTCCAAGCGCATCATAGGGACCTCCCACTTTCCTGCCGCACAGAGGGCTCCGAAGAAAGGTGAGAGAGGTTCGGGGTTCATTCGATCAGTGACGCGAGGAGCTGGCCCGGGGGAAGCTTGAAGTCCTGCTCGGGAAAGTCCAATGCTGTCAGAAGGGAGTACTCCCCTAGTTCCTTCTGCTGTGCTGCCATCTGGTCCAAGAGAGCCGACCATGCCTGGCCCTTCCACGCCGGAGTCAACAACACTGCTCGCTGCGGTTTCTGACTGAGAAGCTTCTTCACTACCTTCGAAATCAGGAGAATGGGAGGGTGAATCAGAAGATTTGTCATCCCTGACCAGTCGATTGCCATCGCTCCTCTTCCAGCTTCTGCGCTTCCCTCGGAGAGAGAGTAATACGTTCTGCATTGTCTGTTCCTGTCGGACGCGAAGAGGTCCGTCTCCCGAACGAAGTTCCATTCCCTTTCGAGAATCTGGAGGACAAGAGGCAGAAGATGATACTCGCTGTGCGGAGAGAGGCGAGAGAGGGAGTCCGCCACTTCGTTCTCCTTCCCTGGCAGGTGAGTGATGGAGTGGAGAGTGATGTTGAGCTTCTTGAAGGTCTTGAGCGTCGCCCTGGTGATTGGGAGAAGGGTTTGTCCCGCTCGTTGTCTGCGCAGATTGAATACTGTCGCCGAGTTGTCCGATTGGATGGCCAGTGATGAGACCGCCGCTGTCTTGAGATGGTTGGCTGCCGCCAGGAGGGCTTGGTGCACTGCCGCCGTTTCCTTCCAGTTGCTCGTTTGCTGGCGGGACTCCTTGTTCCAGAACCCATGATAGAAAAGCTTGCCAGTGTTCAGCTGAAGGGTAGCTCCCCACCCCGTCGGGCTGGCATCCGTGACTAGTGTCGCCTGTGCCTCCGTCAGCTTGAAGGAGTGCGGTTGATTCTGTTTCAGTCTTCTCTTCCAAAACTGTGTCTCCCCCAGTAATTGAGGGTTCAGTTGCACCCTGCCGTTCCAGCCGCGCCTCTTGATCGCTTGTGCGAGGAAACTTTGGTGTTTCCTCAGGTAGAGGCTCGTTTCTGTCACTGCGGTTCGTAGGAAGTTGAGAGAGCCTATCAGACTGGCCAGTTGTTTGACCGTTGTCTCCTCCCTTTGGAGGCATAGGATGGTGTGGGCTTTCAGGAGGTTCCGAAGTTTCTTGCGCCTTGAGTCCGTGACCCTCACAGTCTGGTGGGCGGCATTCAGGGTCCATCCCAAGAACTCCACTTCCTGGCTGGGTAGGAGACTGCATTTCTCCTCCGCAATGATGAAGCCCAGTTGTCTGAGTCTCTCCACCGCCTGGTGTGTCTTGCGTGCTGTTTCTTCCCGGTCGTTGCCGATCAATAGGAGATCGTCCAAGTAGAAGATGATAGAGATGTTCAACTCCAGGCGGAGTGCTTTGACCGCAAGCTTCATGGTCTTTGAGAAGGTGCGAGGGGCTGTCGAGAGCCCGAACGGGAGGGCATTGAACTGGTAAGTCTTGTCCCGAAATTGAAAACACAGGTACTTGCGTAGGTGCTCCGCGAGGTGGATGTGTAAGTAGGCCGAGTGGATGTCGATAGTTGTCATCCAGGACCCCTCTGCGATCAGAGGAAGAGCCGACTGGACGTTCTCCATCTTGAAGTGCACCGTGCAGATTTCCTTGTTGAGGCGTGATGCGTCGATGACCTTCCTCCAGCTCCCCCCTTTCTTCGCCACCAGAAAGGTTGGGAGGATGAGTGACGCTGACGCTCTGGGTATCTCCGAGACTGCGCCCATCTCGATCTCCTCCAAGAGTAACTGTGAGTAAGCCTCCATTTCCTGCTGGCCGCCGTGGAACGGATGGGCCGGTTGGAGCTGCCGGAGTCGGTCTGGCGACTCCGGTTCCACCCATTCCCACTGTGCGCCTGCTGAGATCAAAGCCTTCCCACCAATACTTTCCCAGTGTGGGAGTCTGTCCAACAGCCTCCCTGTTATCTTCTTGTCCACCCCTAGTTCCCGAAGCGTCCGTACTTCTTGTTCCGGCCGTTTGGATTGGCGGGGGCCCGGCCTCGGCCCCCCCTCGATGAGAAATTACCACCTGAGTTCATGTGAGAGATAACTGTCGGAGCGACCATCTGCAATTGGTGTTCAGGATGGGGAACGGGTGGAACGTAAGAGTCAGGAGGAGGAGGAAGATGGTTTACTGTGATGCCCGCCCTTTGGGGAACATCGAACCTGTCCATGAGCTGTTTCAAGTTGGCCTCTTTCAGGTAGCGAGAATAATGTGTCCTGGAGGCTGCGTCTGCCGTCAGAAGAATAATGTCGACGATTTGAGGTAGTAGAGTCGAGTTCCCTTGACGAGCGGCCTCAGCGTAAAGGTTTGATAAAAGTGCTGCGGAGACTAAACTAGACTGAGCGGACATCTTCAACAAGTGGTCTTGAACACTTCTTACTTCATCTGGGATTTCGTCCGGTGGAATGAATTGAGTGCGGATGCGTAAAGCTTGAATCGTTGGGGCGGCCTCTGCAAATAACTCATCTCGCGTTTGCGGGGGTAAAGCTACCTCAGTCCATTCTCCCTTAAAGCCGGGAAATCTTTTCTTGAGTTTCCGTTTGAATAAAGTAACGGGGTCGGGGGGAGCGTCGGTGACGGAACTGGATGAGTCGCTCTCGTAGGAGGAAGAATCCGAGTATGCCGCAAGGAATGGGAGAGAAGTTCTTTTTGAACGATGTGTCGATTTTGACTTCCGGCGCGAGAATGAATGGGGTTGGGAGAGAGCGAAAGATTGCTGTTTCTCCCTTCCTCTCTTCCGACTATCCTTGATGCGACGGAGAGATCTAGAGCGAGAGGTTTGACGAGAATGGCGAGATGAGGGGGCCCTGTTGGAGGATAGGTCAGAACTTGAGTCTGAGTCCGAAAATGTGTGACGATGTGTCGGCGATGTTGGTCGCTGTCGCTTCATCTTTTTGATTGGCTCTTGTTCCCGTGATGTTGAGAGAGGTGTTTGAGTCGTTTGCGATGGAGGGGATCGCACCGACGAGGGGAGAGCCGTGGGAATTGGATGATCATTTGTTGTTAACAGAGCGCCCGGGTGCGCGCTGTTGATGCCGTTTATGATCATTTCGATAAGGTCCCGAGGAATTTCGGTAGTTGATGAAGTCAGCGAAGGTAACGGATTATCTGAAGTGGTATTATCCATGAGATCAAACTGACCGAGTCCCATTATAGACCATATCTCACCTGGAGGAACCGAGGTTTGGAATGCACCTACCGGAGGGGCGGTGCAATGAAATATTTGTGCATTTTTTTTCACGATTCCCTTCATACATTTCAAGAAACAGAGTCTGTAGGAAAGATGTTCACCACACATTGAAATGGTCATAATATGGTTCACCATCTCTGCATCGCATCTTTCTCTTCAATATCAATGCGATTTCGATTTGATTGACCGGATACAATACTCGTCTCTCACAATTGGACAGATCAAACGAAGACCCTCATTAGCAGTCATCAAGTCACTAATCTTCCTATATTCACTGAAGTTGAATTAAAAAATGTATAATTGTGGTCATTGTACAAATAAAAGTGAAAAAATTTCCAATTATAGCCCAGAAAATGATGGACTGCCTCTAGCAATACGCGGACTGCCCCTAGCAAAGTCGGACTGCCCCTAGCACAAAAAGATGGACTGCCCCTAGTCATTACGCGGACTGCGCGTAGCACTACCCCTGCTGTCGTCGCTTCTGAGTGGCTGTATTCTCCGTCTTCCATGCTCTGAAAGCAGTCGGTGTACGACAAAGAAAACGAAGAGGATAGCACAAACTGTGTCATTTGTGCCAGGTCAGGTTCGACCCCGTCCTGCGTAAGATCCAGACGCTGAAATCAACGACATCAGTGTCACGATCTTTCTCACCGTCATACACCAACATTTGTTCGAGTGCATTCTCGAGGCCTTCCGAAAACAGAGCTTGCATCATTCGTTTTGCAGATTGGACCACTTCTGGATTGCGGCACTTCCATTCTTTGAGTGCGGCGAGGATTTCGTGGAGAGTCATTCGAATCAGGTAATTGTATTCGAAAATGGATAAACAACTTGAGAATGCATTCGTAATCGGAGATTCGAGGACAAATGTCTCTGTTTTCTGATGATAAGCGCTTACACGAAGGAGTGAGCCCAAGAGTATTCTGAATTGAATTCGAAGTTGGGAAGTGAGAAGGGTGATATTTCGACAGAGATACGTTACAAATAGAGACGACGGAAGAATGACCTTCTGAAAGATCATTTCACGATGGCTGAATTGGTCGATTGCAGCAGTGAGGCCAAGGACATGAAGATGATACGGATCTGCGAGGTTGGTACAGTTGATGAGCACTTCCAGAAAACCGTAGATAGTTCCTCGATTGTACTCAAATGTGGGTTTGACCGAATTAGGCAGTGTGTGAGGTTGTGCAGTCGCTAACAGTTTGGGGATGAAATCTGACTCCACGAGACGATTTTGATCCGCTACAGATGACGCCTTTGTAGTTTGACCGAGAAAATAAGATGCTCCTGCAACCACCTTCGTGTATGGAGAGGAGAACAGAGTTACAAAGCTCTCAATAAAATCAGCAGGTGGTCCAGCTGAAGAGGGAACGAGGCCATCGATGAGTTCCGAAGCACGTTGTTTGTTGCCCCATGGTATGAGGCCGTTCAAAAAGCTAACAGCTCTGTCTTGAAGGTCTTCGTCAAATGGATGTTTCGATTTCACGAGGACGACAAGTGAATTGTATATGGTTGATTTGTCCTCAAATGACAATCGAGAGTTGGGAGAGAAATTCAGGAAGGGTTCTACCAGTTGGGGTTCGAGAAGCATGGCTGAAAAGTTCGATCGTGCCACAACAAATTTTTATGGACTCTCTCCAAACCGAAACTGTCTCATTCATTCCTGAAGGTTGTACCACGACAGAATAACATGCGTGATAATAATCCCATTTTTCAAAGAACCGAAAAACGGAAAAACAGAAGTCTCGATGAAAGGCACAAATGGGTGATTCTAAATGAAAAGTTACAAAAGACTATGGTGCGTCTCAAAAAAAAAATTTTTGTAGAATTAGCTGTCAGAGGTTTTCAGGACAGAAAAGTGCTAAATTTTGGAGATTTTGTTTTGATCGCGTTCGAGAGAGCCCTATTCTGATTGGGGCTTTTTTTCACATTTATTTCCCCGAAACGTGCCAGAAAATCAACCGATGGTGTAAAACGATATAAAAGAACGGAAATGTGAGAAAAAAGCGAATCAAAAGCACGAATCATTCAAAAAGTCTTGAAAAACATGGATTGACTTCCTCGCGTCAGAGAGGCAATATCTTCATAAAGGAATCCGAAAACGTCCATATGGTATTTTTGAGGCGAATTTGTGAATGGATATCATTTTTGAGGGTTACAATAGAAGAGGGAGGAAGATCGGAATTCACAAGTCAACTGTTTGAGGGGAAGAACGGGATCACCAGATCTGAATGAGAAAGTTGAAGGAAAAGAGTTGGAAAACCTCAAAATTGCAATCAATCAATGAGATGTCAAGTTTCGTTGTTGGATCGAAGATGATGGAAACAAAGACTTGGAAAGCGAAGATGAGAATATATATCCTGTTCAAGCGATGGTTTTCCGCTTCAAAGTTTGTGTTAAAACGAGATACTTGAACATGTTTGGAGGTATAGACAAGTCTGGGTGAAAAATGTCGACTGAATGCAGAACTCAGATACAAAAGAATGTATGAAGAGTCAGAAGGACAAAAAACACCTTCATCATGTCGAGGGGAGGAGAATATGAGCGCTCTGAAAATTGCAGAGAGTTTCTGCACGTCTGGCAGAAGAAAATACGCGGGTAACAATTCATTTAGAATCACCCAAATAACAGAATTCTAAAGCCAATCAACAAATAGAACGAGAGGCAAAAAGGTGAAAAGTGAAAGAATCAAAGGTAACGAAAAGTCTCTGATGTGCGGGAGACAAGCGAGCTCGTCTCAACCACACACCGGACTGAGCTGAGAAAACGACTTCGAGTGAGATACGATGCAGGAAGGGTAACAGAGCGAGAAATTTGATTATCTCGCAGCGCACACATCTTCCAATGCTTGGACAAACTCCGACAAACCGAGTCTCTCTGAAGCTTCCCGAAGGAGGGCCTGTTCAAGGATGGTTGTCACGTCGGTTTGTGGGTCGTCGGAGTGGGTGGGTGGAGAGGCGAGAGTGAGGTTGGGGAGCGAGCCAGACTTGATCTGTCGATGGGCATTCATTGCATCCACCTCCTTGAACGGGATCTCCTCTGCCAGCATTTCGTAAAGAATCATTCCAAGACTGAACACAACTGATTTGTCGCATTCATCCGAAGTGAAGTTTTGGGTCTTATCGTTCTCAGGTGAGTACCAGCGAGGCGAGTCGGGATCCTCAGCGAGCACGACGCTTGCGACAGGAGTGGAGGCGTCGATGGGGAGAGTATCAGCAATGGACGTGACAAAGGTTGATGGTAGGGCAACGAGGACGTGGCCGTTGGGGTAGAGAAGGATGGAGTGGGAAGTCAGGCTACGAACGCAGAATGGAGGGAACTTCTGGCGAGATTCACTGTTTAGGAGAGAGCTGTGTTCACCCTTCTTCTTGAGAAACAGAAGGGCGCGTGCAACTTTCAGAATAATTGAGATGCTTTCATCTCTCCCCAGACTGGTGACATTCATTGCCTGAACATTCATTTCCTGTTCTGCATCTCCTTCTGTGAATGGCGATGCATCACTGTGGATGCGTGAGTGGAGACTCAATTTCTGATTCCCAAAAGCGAGTGGATGATCTGGTTCTTGACAGACGACACAGAGTTTGCCGTCGATACTCACTCCTTCCAACGCTTTGCGACGCTGTGCGAAGAGAAGCACGGGCATCGAATGAGGAACGATCTCTTGTGCTCGCTGTTCGATACTGTTGACCATCTCCAGTTCGCCATCCATTTTGTCTTGTGGTGGTTGGACGGGATTCTGGAAGTATTCGCTTTGATCGGTCAGTAACGTTCTTTCTTCGTCCAACTCTGTCTTCTCCTCATCGTCTTTCTTCTTATTCTTTCGAGCGCAGCAGCAGATGAGAATAATGAGAAGGAGGAGAAGAGCTGAACCAGCAGAACAGGCTGCGATGAGAATCATGAGCTGTTGCTGCTTGGCCCTCGCTTTCTTCGAGATTGTTACAGAGAACAAGTCAAACGACGAAATCTGCTTCCCGTTGACCAGAACGTTAAGAACGTAGTCCCCATCCTTCAGCTTTGCTGCGGATGTGTCGACAACGAACGATATCGACGAATCGTTGGAAGAGAATGATTTGATTCCTGTCGGAAGGTCTCCAGCGAGATGGATGCTTAATTCTGAATCTGATGACGAAGACTTTGTAGCGATGACGAGAGCGAGTCCACAATTGATGAAGTTTGATCCTTTGATTGTGATTGTTCGTGCTTCATTCTTGGAAGGAGTGGTTGAATCAGTGTAACTTTGCACATCGATTTTCTTGGGGAGGTTGGGGACGAAGAGAGGTGTGTCTGGTGAGAGAGAAGACGGAGCAGTGATGTTGCAGGTCGAGGCAGAGATCCAGAGGGAAGGAGCATCGTTTGATCCGCTCTGCTCGAACTCAGATTGCTCGTCGATGGAGATGTCAGCGTCTGTGCATTGGAAGTTGTGTTGGAAGGAGGGATGAGCTTCGTTTCCGACGAGATTCTTCGAGAAGACACACTGCTCGATGGAAATTGACCCACCGACGACGGAGAAGACATTAGTTGAGATCGAAGAGAAAGACGAGGACGAGACTGTTGTGATGCTTGATACAAGCTCAATCACGCCGCCCTCCCAATTGCAGACATCGTCTGTGTTTGAGGCACTGGTATGCCCGATGTTTGTGAGGTTGATGGAGGAGAGATGCAGAGAGTTCGAGTTCACTGCCTTCAGAAGCACGATCAGCACATTATCGATGCTTGTTTGGTCAAGAGTGGTACTTTCATCAAGAGCGAAGACAGGCGATTGGAACGAGCCCACATCGAATGTCAGTTGAGACAGGACGGCCTCTCCGCCGCGTGAGACGATGGCTGGGCTGGCGAGGGATGACGTTTGGAGGACACACAAATCCAGTTTGACAAAGCCATTTTGGACAATAATGAATCCGTCGTTAGTCGTTTGTTGTGAGGGCAGGCCGAAGGTGAGTGACGAGAAGAGGACGGGAGAGGACTCAGTTGCGCGTGAGTGATCAACAACGAGAACTTGTCCGCTTTCAAAGAGGAGAAGAGATGACTGTTGGTGTCCTCTGATTGTTATCGACTTCGAGACCGAGACATCGTGTGATCCAAGCGAGACAAGCTCACGGCACACACAGTTTCCAGAATCAGCCACACGAGTCAGCCCAACTTCAAGAGACGAGCACGGAAGCTCTTCACTTCCACAGATCGGCGATTGTTTTCCATTTTCAGCGTTGAGGATGACATCACCCTCGTTCGGGATCAAATAAGTGAGGAGAGACACGTTCAGATCCCACTTGGCGTCGAAGCTGGACAAGACGTCCCTGTTCTCTGTCAGATACACATAAGAGCCAGTCCAGTGCTCGCTTGTGATGAACGAGTACAAATCCTCTCCGACGATGATCAACTGTGCAGAGGATTCAGTGGAAGTGAATATCAGATCCTTCACGCTGTATTGTGTCGAAGGTGTGCAGTCATTCATGTCCAGAAGGATTGCGGTCCCACAGTTGGTGATGTCGATGCTGTTGAGGATGAATGACGACGATGAGGAGAGGATGGCTGAGATGACTGTTCCATTTCCGGAATCATCTCGTGCGACGGATGCAAAAGTAGAAGACTGAATTTTGATTGATCCTGAACCTTCCGTGTTGAAGAGCGGGCTGTTGGTCAATTGAGCAGATGACACATCGAGACCTGTGATCTGCAGAGAACCTTCATTTGAGATTGAGACGAACGCGGATGAGAGAGTGGTCTGAGTTGTGAAGGAGCTTTCAGAGACAACCAGAGTACCGTTCTCGATGACGACGAGATCATTCTGAGAATTTGATGTCGAGGACTTGGACGAGATTGATAGTCGAGTGAGAGTGAGTTGAAGCTTCTCTGAGGTGATGGAGAACGATGGCGAGACCGTGAGAACGAGAGAGGATCGAGATTCTGATATTGAAGTGATGACAAGTGTGCTTGTTGGTACAAATGTCTCGCTTATTGTGAGAGATGTATTGATGGTTGCTGTGGTGAGTGCTTTCGCGTTCTCGACGAGTTGGTTGAGTGACTTGCAGTGCAGTTCGAGAAATCCGCACTGAGAAACATCCGATGAGACTGCGTCAACATCTGAAACCAATCCAGATGTGAGTGGAGTGTACAAATATTGGAGGAGAGACAAAACGTGGGCTGTGTGTGAGGACGACAGGCGGATGGAGTCGACAAGGGTGCTGTCAATCGTTGCTGCTGAATACTTCGATGGGAAGAGCTCCTTTTTCTTGAATGACGACAGATCACCTGCTTTGATGAACACATCATTTCCAGACTTGCTTCCGCCACATTCATTCTTATCAGCTTCCAATACTCCGAAGGCAGCGTTGGCAATGTTGAACGACAGATCAGAGTCAGACGAGGAATCGACGAAGAGCGCTCCACCTTGACCATTCGAAGAGCATAACTTGAAGGAGGACGAAGAGACGATAGTGAAAGAGCCTCCAGTCAATGTCACATGCAGAGCTCCTCCATTCCCAGCAGTTGCAGAACAGTCGACGAAGCTGGTTGATGAGATCGAGAGAGCTGCTGGAGATGCGAGAGTTGCGCTGATCGCAGACCCTCCAGCTGTCGACGAGATTGATGTGAATTCGCAGTTCGACACTGACAACGACCCTCCAGACACAACAAAGAACGACGAGGAGAGAGGGACGGCTGGCGCAGTGAATATGAGCTTGTCCACAGTGAGAGAATCTTCAGATACGGTGATGCTAATATCTGACACGAGTTTCACTGTCTGTTTGGTGTTCACATCTGATTTGATTGTGGCTGAGATGTTCGACTCAATCGCTGCTGACACATCAGATCCTGATTTCATCACAACTGCTGCGTTCTCTCCTTTCAGAAGAGTGAACCCAGCTTGCAGCGAAACGCAAGGCAGTTTAGCGTTACCACACAGTGAATGTTCAAAGCCGTTAGAAGAATCGACGACCAACTCTCCACCACTGTAGCCATTGAACAGATACAGAATCGACCCAGAAACTCCTTCAGTCTCAGAGAATTCATATTTCGATAGTTCGGATGACGAGAATGTAGTTGCTTCAGAGGCAGGCGTGGTGAAGTACGTTCCAATCACACTCGTTGAGTTGATCACTTCGAGGTCTCCCTTCTTGATTGCAATGAAAAGATCTGACCCTTTTCCACTTCCAGTGCAGCTATTCGCGTCTTCTCCTGATCCAAACACAATGTTGTTCAGCGTGAAAGTTCCTGTCGTTCGTTCGGTCAGGTCAATGAACAGGGCTCCTCCATTCCCAGACGATGAACACTTCTCGAAGGACACGGTTGATTCAATTGTCAACGACCCATCAGCAATCGACACACTCACAGCTCCTCCATTCCCATTCGTCGAAGAACAGTCGACGAAGCTGGTTGATGAGATCGAGAGAGCTGCTGGAGATGCGAGAGTTGCGCTGATCGCAGACCCTCCAGCTGTCGACGAGATTGATGTGAATTCGCAGTTCGACACTGACAACGACCCTCCAGACACAACAAAGAACGACGAGGAGAGAGGGACGGCTGGCGCAGTGAATATGAGCTTGTCCACAGTGAGAGAATCTTCAGATACGGTGATGCTAATATCTGACACGAGTTTCACTGTCTGTTTGGTGTTCACATCTGATTTGATTGTGGCTGAGATGTTCGACTCAATCGCTGCTGACACATCAGATCCTGATTTCATCACAACTGCTGCGTTCTCTCCTTTCAGAAGAGTGAACCCAGCTTGCAGCGAAACGCAAGGCAGTTTAGCGTTACCACACAGTGAATGTTCAAAGCCGTTAGAAGAATCGACGACCAACTCTCCACCACTGTAGCCATTGAACAGATACAGAATCGACCCAGAAACTCCTTCAGTCTCAGAGAATTCATATTTCGATAGTTCGGATGACGAGAATGTAGTTGCTTCAGAGGCAGGCGTGGTGAAGTACGTTCCAATCACACTCGTTGAGTTGATCACTTCGAGGTCTCCCTTCTTGATTGCAATGAAAAGATCTGACCCTTTTCCACTTCCAGTGCAGCTATTCGCGTCTTCTCCTGATCCAAACACAATGTTGTTCAGCGTGAAAGTTCCTGTCGTTCGTTCGGTCAGGTCAATGAACAGGGCTCCTCCATTCCCAGACGATGAACACTTCTCGAAGGACACGGTTGATTCAATTGTCAACGACCCATCAGCAATCGACACACTCACAGCTCCTCCATTCCCATTCGTCGAAGAACAGTCGACGAAGCTGGTTGATGAGATCGAGAGAGCTGCTGGAGATGCGAGAGTTGCGCTGATCGCAGACCCTCCAGCTGTCGACGAGATTGATGTGAATTCGCAGTTCGACACTGACAACGACCCTCCAGACACAACAAAGAACGACGAGGAGAGAGGGACGGCTGGCGCAGTGAATATGAGCTTGTCCACAGTGAGAGAATCTTCAGATACGGTGATGCTAATATCTGACACGAGTTTCACTGTCTGTTTGGTGTTCACATCTGATTTGATTGTGGCTGAGATGTTCGACTCAATCGCTGCTGACACATCAGATCCTGATTTCATCACAACTGCTGCGTTCTCTCCTTTCAGAAGAGTGAACCCAGCTTGCAGCGAAACGCAAGGCAGTTTAGCGTTACCACACAGTGAATGTTCAAAGCCGTTAGAAGAATCGACGACCAACTCTCCACCACTGTAGCCATTGAACAGATACAGAATCGACCCAGAAACTCCTTCAGTCTCAGAGAATTCATATTTCGATAGTTCGGATGACGAGAATGTAGTTGCTTCAGAGGCAGGCGTGGTGAAGTACGTTCCAATCACACTCGTTGAGTTGATCACTTCGAGGTCTCCCTTCTTCACTGCGATGAAAAGATCTGTCCCTTTTCCACTTCCAGTGCAGCTATTCGCGTCTTCTCCTGATCCAAACACAATGTTGTTCAGCGTGAAAGTTCCTGTCGTTCGTTCGGTCAGGTCAATGAACAGAGCTCCTCCATTCTCAGACGATGAACACTTCTCGAAGGATGTTCCAGACTTGACTTCGAATGTCCCATCAACAATCGACACGCTCACAGCTCCACCTGAGGTCGATTGCCAAGTTGACTTGCACGAGACACAATTCACAGAATCAAGTGTGAGCGATGAGTCTGTTTGTAGTTTGGATGACACCACAGAACCTGATCCAGAGGAGATGATGGACGTGAAATCGCAGGATGAGATGTCGATGATCCCTCCGTTCTGGACGATCACACTCGACGAGAAATCGGCAACGAAGAGCGAGCCGTCCATCAACACATTCGTCACAACAAAGTGTCCTCCAGTGACTTTCACGAAAGGAAGTGTCAGGATGGCTTCTCCGTCGAGGATCGGAGACAGAGACGACTGGGTGATGGTGAGATCATGTGCGGTGACGCAGAAAAGAGCGGTGGAATAGAAGCCGGAGAGGTTGGAGAGGACGATGACGGAATCAGTCAGACTGAGAGACGTCGAGTCTGTTTTCACATACGAATCGAATGAACTTACATCGCACGATAGAGGGAATTGGATGGTCGATCCAGAGTGTGTGAGGGACGAGGCACTAACACGCAGAGCAACGAGGAGTGAAGCAGCGTCACATGAGCCTGCGAACGAGAGATCCGTGTTTGTGCTGATTGAGTTGGACGAGGAAGAGAAGAGTGTGCCAGCCGATTCGAATTTGGTCGACGATGGTGCTTTGACTTCAACGACGACGCCCGACCCGACGAATGACGTGAACGAGATGCTTCCCAGGTCCAGTTTTGATGCTCCCGAAGGGAGGAGATCCAGTGAGACAAGTTGACTTTTGAGGGTTTCCGTGGCTTCGCAATTGACGATGTTGATGCTTCCAACAGAAATAGTTTTCGATTTGACACTGATCGCCTGTGAGGAGAACTTGAGATTTGTCACTTCCAGTTTGTCTGCTGTCAACGAACCATCCACGATTGACACGAGCGGTTGGACAGAAAGGAGCGAGCTTGTTCCTGATTTGAAGGAACATGAGGAGAACACGACTTTCCCACCAGTGGCAGAGACGAGGGCATTCGACGATTCGACAGACGACGAGAATGAAAAATCGATTTTGGCGAAAGACACGCTTGTGGTGCAGGTGAGCGACGAGGCGAGAGAGACTTGAAGTGTTGCTTGTCCACTCAAAGTCTTCGGTTTGAACTCGCATCCACTCACAACAACAGTGCCATTCAGAATACCAGCTCCATCCACATAAACAACGAAGTCGTCCAGATCTCCTCCACCCACTTCCTGTGCAGCATAGCCCAGCGAACAGCACGGGTCAGCTTCTGTCCCACAACCACCAACGTCTTCACGTGTCGAGTTGAGGAAGATCTTTGGAGGGCCTTCAAAGTATCTCGGGATGCCTAATTCGGTTGTTCCATATTCGCCTCCACGCGACTCGCAGCGGAATCTCTGATTGTCAACAGCGTTATTGTTCCATTCCGCAATGAAACAGTCCTTAGTCAGGGCCGCAAGCGATTCTGTCAGATCGGCAGCTGAGATGAAGATATCGGCTGCGCGTGGGGCGGAGTTCTCGCTGAAGGTGAGTGTCTTCAGATTGTAGTTGCTGGAGTCTGCGTCGGCCTGAAGAGAGATCGAGACAGCTGCGCCGAAACACCCTTCTTCCTCCCCAAGCTTGCATTCCGTGAACGATGAAGTCTGAAGAGTGAAAGACGAAGTTGATGACAGATCAGCGAAGACACCACTTCCTGTTGGAAGGTTGGAGAGGATGTTTGAGAACGAGCATCCTGTTGCAGTGAGGGATCCACCTTGGATTGTGACAAGTCGGCCATTCTGCTCACTTCCTGTTCCCTTAAGGCCACAGCTCGATAGAACGACATGTCCTGTGCCGTCCACATCAATCAGATGCCAGCCATTCTCTGAACCGGCGGTGAGTATGAGTGTCATCGTTGTGACAGACAAATGGCCACTCGAGAGTTTGAAGTTCGCCGTCTCTCCATACGACGGCTGAGAGAACGTCGCTGTTGTTGATGTTGTGCCAGCTCCCACAATTGTCACTGTCCTTTCGTCAACAAGGACACACGTCTCGTCGTCCACAATAACTGGGTAACTGCCAGCTGCCACGTAGACTGTCTTTGTATCGGTGACCTTGTTGCTTCCATATGTGACAGTTTGGCATTTACTTGATGATGACCCACAGTTCCACACGTTCGTGCCTGTTGTGGCGACATACACATCATTGTCTGTGATTTCGACTTGGGTTCCGTGAATGTGTCCAGATTTTCCGTTGTGGATGGCGAAACATGAATTGCTTCCTTTGTCGTAATTGGTGAATGTCCAGGCATCTGAGTAGTCCCATCAAAATAGGTAAAACTGGGATCAATTGATGTCAGTGCCTAAATTTGGACTGAGATCAAATTTCAACTCTTTTCCTTTGAGATTTTCTCATTATCACTTCATTAATCATGTTCAATTCACTTCTTGTTTTCACATAATGCTCTTCAATATTTCAGACAGCTCTTATTTCCCAAAAACACGCACGATCACAATCACCAACACTTCTTTTTTCGATGTATTCCCTTCATTGACTTTAGTCAGTGAGAAAAAACCATCAAAGAAGACATAATAACGCATTATCGACTTGTTTTTATAATTATTGTTGTAGAACAAACTGAAACAGCAGCACCCAAAGTTTGCATTTTCATGATCTATGAAGTGACCATTTTCCTTTTTACTTTTTTTTCCATTCAAATATCATATATAAGAAGACTTTTTTGAAATGAAAGAAACGAAATGGTATTGTAGGTATTTGGTGGGATCAGATCCGACTGGGATCACTGGGATCAAATCAGAAGCCTGTGAATGTCCCTTCGAGGTGGCGGGTGCCATCGAGAGTGTTGGTCTTGTGCTGGAAATAATCCTGAGTTTGATTACCGTCAGAAAATTGCTGTGTCGTGAACATGATGTTTGCACCTCCTGATCTATCTGTCTTGTCGAATAGGACATTTGTCCCAACGAACATGAGGTTAACCATCCGGCAATATGAAGGGGGCCGGCAATCAAAGGGCCAGATGACCACCCCGCCGCCAAAGGAAGGGGCTGAACACGTTTTGAAGAGGGTGTTGCTGACCAGATAGTAATCCGTTTGGAAATCCAACCACAATGCTCCGCCGCCACCATTCACTCGTTCCTCTGAAGGAGCGTCTGCATTAGAATTATAAACTTCTGAGGAATAATCGTCCCATTTTTTGCATGTCGCTGTACAGCTTGTGAACGAGCTATCCGCGATGGATAGAGTCGCAGAGTGTGTTGCTATTGCTCCTCCCGAGCCAGCTGAGCATGAATCGAACGATGACACAACTATGACAAGCTTTCCCTTTTGAGCAAGGATCGCTCCCCCTTCCTTGTCGCTTGGCGAGACACATCGGAGGAAACGACAACGGGTGAGGGTGAGTGTGGCTGTGTCGGAGTCTCCGTTGAGAATGAGAGCTCCTCCGCTTCCGCCTTCGTTGCTGAGGTCGGCAAAAGTGGTTGACGTGTACGACTTGCTTTCTGTCAGCGGTGTTGGACCATTTGACGTGAGAGTGGCACGAGTGAATGACGAATTGGCGACAGATAACGATCTGATCCTGTCCGTGCTAAAAAGGGCGCCGGTGTAGGAGGCGTCTGTTTGATCAAAGTTGGATCCAACCACAAGTGCAGATGTGAGTTGTTGAGTAGTATCTGATGATGAGCTGATCTGTTTCCGGAGCAGAGAGGACGAGACGTTCGTGAATGTTGACGAGCTCAGCGAGAGTGAACGAGAGTGGCCTTCGGAGAGGAACGGAGCGTCTATTTCAAGGTTTGCATTTGAGAACGATATGCCACTCAAGATAATATCTGTATGCATATTGCACGAACTCACAAATGGCGAGAGGACAGAATTAACTGTCGGGGCGATGATCTCGACATTGCTGACGGAGACTGATCCACCGCTGGAAAATACGATTGGCTTCATCGACGTTTCGAGAATAATAGCAGAATGAGACATGGTGAATGAACTTTGGAGATCAATTGCGGTCAGACGGGCCTCGGCATTCATCCGAAGATTCACATTTGACAACGATAGTGTCGAGTTCGTGAGGTCAAACAGCAAGAGTGAAGTTGAACATGTTTCAATATGGGTAGAACCTCCACCAACAAGGTGAATGCATTGCGAGGAGAGCTTGAGTTCGTTCGAACTGAAGATTGGTTCATTTGGTAGTGTGATAACTTGAGTATTGTCGTCCAGATTGATGTAGGAAGATAGAGAACGAAGTGGAAGAGAAGAAGACGACAGAAAAAGGTTGACACCTAAAATAAAAGTCAACATGTTTCAAGAATGAAAAGCGATTTGTAGAATCTATGGTTTGATCAGAAGACCCAATCTTTGTACAAAAGTTGAACTGATAACCGAAGGATTGGGTGCGGTTACGCTTTTTTGCGATAAAACAGGTCGATAATGTCAATCAGTTCTCTCAAAAAACACAAAAGGAAGAAAATGGAAAAGACGATGGTTGACATCAATATTGCCAAAGAATCCTCAACCAAAGAGAACAGACAATGGATTTGATCTCAGCTCCTTTGACGGTCAAAACGAGATTTTGAGACGAATTGTGTGAGAGGGGTGTGATCAGATGAATTCTTCCTCAGACACATCGGATGAGTCGAGCATATCCTCCGAATCGGAATCTGTTGAGACGTGTCTGTTTCTTTGGTGACGAGTTGTGGAAATCGATTCGGTGTGGTTCGTCTGGTCACGATCGGAGATGTGAATGCTGTTCATTCCATCAGCTGCGATCGCTCTCGTCATTTGAATTGTGTCAATTGGCTGTCCTTCTTCGTTTTGACCAGTCTGCTGTCTCGTCTTCGCATCAGTGATGGTCGAATACCGATATTCATTCGGAATCCCGTTCAGCAGAGCAATCGCATCCCACGGATCGTGTCCCCTCTGCCCTCGTCCTCCATCTGGAAGCAGACACTTGCAGCAGTGAGAGCGATTGGGAGGGTCAGTTTTGCTGTGTTGTCGACGATAGCACAGCATGACAGGGAACATCGCTGGTGTGCAGATCAGCCAAGGAACGACGAGCAGGGCGAGGAGACCAGCAACGCCAAGTCCGCCACAAACTGCAGGATGGACGACCACGTCAAACAGGAACGAGGAGTGCTTCGTACCCACAGTGAGCGAGTACCATTCGGGATGCTTCCAGTCCAGCGTCATCTTCTCAAAGTGATCCCGCATCTTCACTTTCTGATGCTCGGGCGAGAAGGTGAGGGCAATCCTGACTGCACTGGGAGGCTGGCAGCTCACAAACGAGACATTGCGAAAATGGAAACTTGGGATTGTGTTGCTTGTGTAGCGGAGAGAGATGAGATCATCTTCAGTGGAGAGTCTGTTCAGCTCGCACTCCGAAATAGTCACGTTTGTGTCCACGGCCAACACAATCACTCGACGAAGATGTCCGGTCATGGATGGCTGAAGCACAGTCACTCGTCGGAGGGAGAGAGAGCCAGACGAGCACTCGATGATCCCGATAGTCTTCCCAAGTGACGACGCGTTGGGAGGAAGTGTCACAGAAACAGCCACCAACTCGAACTTCTCTCTCACCACAATCGCTGCAGCTGAATCCACCACGTTTTGCACGATGCTCAGAGTGTGGTTGGAGCCTTCCACAAACGAGCATCGCGTGTCGGAGAGCTGTTCCTTCAAATCAACCGAAGAGTGCAGAACCACAGCAACGGCGTTCGTTCGATGAGGATGGATCCGACCAACAGCGAACTCGATCGAAGAGCACGGGAGCTGTTCCGATCCACAATCAATCACATCGTTGTTCACGTTTTCGTTGACGACATACTGCGGGAGAGGAGGAATCCGAGAATCAAAGAGGCTTCGGATTTCGTCCGTGTCACGTCTCTCTGCGAAGGAGTCCCATTCAATCTCGTTCAAGTCCATTCTGTATTCTGGTTCTGTGAGTGTCCATTGGATGTTGTGTGGATTGTCAACAAGCAGCACAGCACCAGTGAGGCCTGTTCCTCGACACTGCCTGACATGAAGAGTGGACACATCCACAACAATGCTGGTCTGTGTCGTCATGCTCGGTGAGGAAGAGAGAGTGAGTGAGATGAGCGGAGATGCGATGTCCAGATTGGAGAATGTAGTCTCGGTGAGAGACACAGATCCACTGTCAATCACTGTGAGGTTGAGGATTCCGCAGTTCGATGCTGTGTTCAGGTCTTCAAACATGACCTTGTCGAGATCGAAGTGTGTGTGCTGGACTGTCCCACACATCAATCCAGATTCAGAATCAGTTGACAAAGACGACAACGTCGTATTATCGAATTTGAAGTTCGTTCTGTCCAGTGAGAAAAGAGTGGTTGAAAGCGACATTGACTGCATGTTGAAAGATTGCAGTCTCAACACTCTCAACGATCCAGAGCTGATTGAGAAGAGCGAGTGCATTGACGAGTCAAGCGATGAGATGATATAAACCGGAACGAACGACGAAAGTGTGCAGTCTTCCATTTCCAAATTGGATTGGGTGGACGAGACGAAGCCGCCGCAGTCGGATGACGTGATTCGAAATTCTAACCGCCTCCAAATGACGGAACTGTCGTCGATCTTCAGCATCAATCCATCTCGTACATGCGGAGCGTGGAATTCGGATATTCCTTGTCCATTCACCAGAACGCTCTTCCTTCCAATCAAAACAGAGACTTCGCTGAAAGGACCGTATGGAAGAATCGTGGTCATTTCCTCTTTCGTGTTTGTCTCGTTTGTGACGCCGATTGTGTATTGGAGTGTGCAACATGGCAACGCCTTTATTCCACATTGGTAGCTGTCTGTGCCTGAAATGTCCAAATGGAAGACTGATTGTTTCGGAGCGAAGAGGTCGATCGGTTCTGCATGTTCAGAATCACCAACAACAACACGCGGGAAGATCGACGAAGAACGAACGTTTGTGATTGCCAAGAGCAGTGCCTTGTTTCGGATTGTTACATCATTTCCGAAACGTGAAGTCATCGCGTGTCCAAATCCTTCCTTGTGAGTGTAACAATTGCTGATCATGTCCACTCCCGTGAAAGGATTCACTGTGTCGGCCTTGTCAGTGAAAAGCACAACACCAGCTTCTCGCCCTCTGCAGAACTGAAATATGGACGAGGTGACGTTGACGACGGACCCTTCGTCCACCACAACCAGAGCATCCGACTCAACTTGACAGAACTGGAATTGCGAGGAGCGGAGATGAAGGGTGGAGAAGGAGAGGCGGAAGAAAGGTTCGGTTGATTGGATATTAGTGAATGATGAAGATCTGATGGTGGTGTTCTTCGACAGACCAAGAAATGTGGACGAGCCAGAAAAGACGAGAGTCTCAAAAGTCGACGAATCAATCACAGAGATGGCGGAGTCGGAAGAGAAAAGAGCGATGTTGTTCAGAGGGAGAGCGTGGGCGTTGAGATTAATTTCTAATTTGGATGTGGTAGTGTGAGGGAGGAAGAAGAGAGAGATGCGGTGTTGTCCCGTGTAGTTGACGAGGATATCGAAAACATGAGTCGAACTCTGCCCAGCTCTGAAGAACACTCCATCACTCCTGTCTGTTTCGAGAATGAAGATCAAGTGTGAAAGTTCAAATGGATTGTTGGGAGCTTGGAGGATCGGGACGTCAGACAGAGAGAACTCGAGAGTGGCTCGGTGTTCCAGCAATGAAGGACCAGAAGTGAGACGCATGCAGGGCGATGCGAGGATGACAGGATGCTCAGGAGCAGTGAAATTGCCAACAGCTGAGATTGAGAAGGCAGAGCGAGAGGACACTCGAGCCGAGTAATGGATGGACGAGCAGGGGTTAGTCTTAAACCCGCACAAGTTCCAGTCGCGGCCTCTTGCTTCGTTGACGAAAATCTCGCGAGTCTCAGAATTGATGGAGAACGTGTGCTGTCCAGTCTTGTCAGCGACAGATGGGAAGGAGGATGATGCTGATGTGTCCACACACGACACGAACAGTTCCCCGACCTTGTTGGGGAGGCTGTCGAAGGCGACAATGTAACCGGCACACGTGGGACTGTGCACAGAGAACACCACTTCGGTGCATTCGACGAAGTTGTCTGGTCCGAGTGGGCCGCTGATCAAGTTGCAGTTCAGTCCCATCTCTCGATTGGCAGAGTTGACGAGCTGGCACATGTTCAGCGACAGTTTGGTGTTTGGCGAGAGATCGAGCATGGCGTCGTTCAGGGGATTGTTCTCAACAATAATGGTTGACTCCATTTGCAAGGTTCCTTCAGGTTGGGAAATCACACTTGAGCACGTGAAGGATTCTCTCGTGAAACGACAGTTCCTTACAACAACGAGGCGTTCCACAGAAACTGAGCATTCTTCGATATTGACCAGGGCGCCAGATTCAGTGCTGTCAAATTTGGTCGCTGTGACGTTGTCAAGAGTGAGATAAAGAGAGGCTGGGTTCACAGACGAGCCGGAATGGAGAAGACAGCCAGCTCCGCACGACAGATCCGAAAATGACACGTGTGAAAGAGAAATAGTGAAGGCAACTGCGAGGTCTTGCTGATATGATCCTGGACAGTAAATAAACGCCCCGTATCCACCTGAAGAGAGCGACGTGATTGTTGACGATGACATTTTAAGATTGACTGATCCCGCTTGGGATAAGTGGAAAAAACCTCCAGAAAATGCAGAATAGCAGCTCAATGCTTTGATATTGTCACAGGAAATGACAGATTCCCCTTTAAAATCGTTTTGGACTTGATCGAGATGGAAGAACCCACCCCGGAGTTGAGCAGTGCAGTCGCGAATGTCAAGATCTGATAGTACCACAGAAAAATGAAAATTGGAAGCAGATTTGCTTTGGTTGATGGCAATACACCCACCACACGCAGTGGAAGTCGATCTGGTGATTTGGGTGTGATTGATGGAGATTGAGAGATATTCGTGGATGACGAACAGAAAAGATCCTCCGAGAGAAGAAGAACAGTTGTATGAGAAGAAGTATGTGGCTGAAAATGATGATGTCGACGAGAGAGAGACTTCATGGGCGATTGCTCCGCCTTGCTCAGCGTGCGATGATTCTATGATAGAATCGTCCAACATAAACGAAATAGACTGCGTGGTTGATAGTGATGAACAGATGCATCCACCTAAAGTCGCTGAACTGACATTGAATTCGGACCTGGCGCGAATCACAATCGACCCACCGCATTTTGAGTCCCCCTGCACGTTGATAAAGACCCCTCCTCCTTCACCCGTACGAGCTGCGGTATTCGAGAAGTTGCAGTGCTCAATATCCACAGTGAGGCGACAATCCTCGTTGGTCGACCCGTCGAGAATCACAGCGACAGCTCCGCCGTTGCGGTCAGACTTCGACGAGGAAAATTGGCAGTCCCTCAGAGTGAGGTCAAAGGATGATGGGAGGACAGTGTACGATGCTGACAGGCTTCCCCCATTCGATGAAGAGGAGCAGTTAGAGAACACGCATTTGATGAAGGTATTCGTGATGTCTGAAAGTGTTTGTGGAGATGTGAAAGTCTTCTCTTCATACAGTCCATTCGAAAATGTTGTGTTCTGAGCGAGAAAACTTGCGGTGTGACAAAATCGACGGACGATAGCTCCATCGATTCCGTTCGAGACAAAGGAGAACTGGGATCCCAAAATCAACGAACGATCTGCAACAAAGAGGTGTGTAGAGGAAGCGAGAGAGTACATTGTCACATTCCAGATTGTGGTTGAATAAATACGAGAGCTGGTTTTGTCGCCTCCAAAAAAAGAGTTTTCAGACGTCACTGCCATGTTTATAAGTGAGCTTGCCAGCATAATAAGTTGGTTGTTGTGACTATTGTTTGTCACAAGACTGTCAACTGTACTTGTATCACTTTCAAATGTGATGCTTTTCATTGTGATCTCACTCGAGACGGCAAGAAATGGTGAGGCTGAGGAGAGATGGAGATTACAATCCGAAAGATAGCAGTATGAGTTCGTGATCTGGGAAAGCAGTTGCGTTGTTCTCACTGACAAAGAGGAAATAGAGAATGAAGAGTTCTGAACTTTGAAGAATCCTCTTTCTTCAACATGTAAAGCTGGTCTGATTAGAAGTCCCGAAATGCAAACATTTGAGTTCGTATAGACTGTATTGTGTCGAAGAATGAGCGGACTGTCGACAAAGAAAGAACAATCTCGAGAGTTGTCATCCAGCGGCTGGGAAGGTGAGATTGGGGATAGTGGTGAATAATTTGGGACGGAGTGGTCAATTAAAAGCAGTGAGACAATCAAAGTTAGCATTAGGAAATGAAGTTAAATTGTTGAGAGAACGATAAATGACTAATGGGACTAAATCACATAAAAGTCGAGATTGGGAAAGATAATATGGTTACAATGCATCGTTGATGGACGCTAGGAATTGTGTGGAGAGAGGACGGTTGACGATGTGACAGTCCAAGACAGCCGCGTTGAGAACGACGAACCCAAAAGAGCAAACCATTTCTGGACGATTGGAGGCAGTCGCAGAATCTGTTCGTCAGCACCAGCAATCAGCGCATTCCCAACATCCGAGGAGAGTCCGCAGAAATGAGCATGAGCCATTCGAGAGATGCAACTTCGATGCGTCATTCGAAATCTGAATCTTCTCTATCTTTTCGCATTTGATCCCAGCAGTTGTGAGATGGAGTGACAATATGAAAAAATAGAGTCGATACAAGGTTGGCCCTTGTTGTTCATCATCATCTGTTCGAGTGTGTCTTCGAACCCTTCCGAAAACAGAGCTTGAATCATCCGTTTTGTAGATTGGACCAATTCTGGGCCTTCTTCTGTCCAATCATCGAGTGAATTCTTGATTTTATTGAGAATATGCTTTTTGTTGAAATCATTTTTAATGTTTGAGAGACAACTTGAGAAGGTCATCACAATCGGAGATGCGAGGATAAATTCCAATGTTGGACAATGTAAAGGGCATATTCGAATGAGTATTGCCAACAGTTTTATGAATGAGAGGAATAAGTCTTCTTTGAGGTGGAATCGATTTGAGATCAGAAAGAATACAAATTGAGACGATGGAAGAACGATTTTTTGAAAGATCATTTCTTGATGGTTGTATTTGTCGATTGCACTTGTGATGTTAAAAATGATGAAATAAACTGGAGCTGCGATGTCGGCCAAGACGAAGATGATTTTGATAAGATTCTCGATGATCATTTCGTTTCCTGCGATTGGCAGGGTGTGAGGTTGAACAATCGCGAAGACTTTAGCGATGAGATCAGACTCTCCAAGACGACATCGATTGGCTGATGACGAACAGCCTGCTGTTGTTTGGAGGAATGAGATCGCTGCAGCAACGACAGTCGAGTGTGGAGATGATAAAAGAGTGAGAATGCTCTCAACAAAGCCAGAAGGTGATCCAGCTGAAAATGGAACGAGATCAGTCACAATTTTACCAGCAAGTTGTTCGTAGAATCTCTGTTCGAGGCTCTTCAAAAACTGAGCAGCCTTGGCTTGAAGGGGCTTGTCAAAAGGATATCCTGCTTTCACGAGGGCAACAAGAGAATTGTAAATCTTTGACTTGTCCTCAAACAACATTTTTTTGTTTTCATCGAAATTGAGGAAAGGCTCTTGCAAAACGTTTACAGTTGAATGTGATTCAGGGAACTGACTTAAACAGGAGCTGTTGGTGGTGTTCGAGGTTTCTGTATCGATCTCCATTCAAGAGAGAGGAAGATCATCCCCACAGCTTTTACTCAGATCTGGATCAATCGGAAATCTGATTCGTCTTGAATAGATGACTGCAGTCACCTCTCTATCTCAGTCTTCTGACTCTGATTCTTTTGATGGTCGAACTGTATTAGCAGCCGAGTAATTCGTGCATTTGACCAATGTTTTGAGTAGAAAGATCGATTGACGACAAATGGGATGATCATCATCGTTTTTCAATGGCAGAAGAACCAGATTCTTTGAAGGCTTCCGACGATACCTTATCGAATGATTCTCCGGACTCACCTTCTGTTATCAGGTTTAACGAAGAATCTTATCTGAATTTCGATGAGAACTCTGAATTGTCGTTTGATGACAAAGCAGCCATTTTCTCTTCACTGGTTGCCCTTGTGAAAGCTGAATATCCTTTTGACGATGCGCTTCAGGACAGAGCTGCCCGATTTTTGCAGAACCTTGGACCGAAGTGGAACAAACAAGATGCCGCTCAACTCGTGACTGAACTCGTTCCCTCTTCAGACGGATCGTGTGCCGGCTTCGTTGCGAGCATTGTAACTCTTTTATCGTCTCCCCATTCGACTGTGGTCACCGCAGCGGTATCATTCGTTCGAGAAACAACAACGCGAGCGTCAGCAGAAATTCGATGTCGTCTCGTGGACTTCGATCTCATCACCAAAGTCTTAGCGACTGTCCAACCTCACACACTGCCCATCACAGGAAAAGAAACGATATTCGAGAATCTCAATTGGATCATCTTCTATTGCCTCGAACCCGCATCTGCATCATCTGTTGGTGACCTTAGCACCACTGAAGCTGTTGAACAATTCGACCATCTTGAAATGATCCTTCAGAAGGTCGTTCTTCCATCGTCTCAATATGTGACATTCCTGATCACCAATCGGCACGTCCTCAATAGAGACTTGTCCAGCGGCCTCACGTTATTGCTGGTCAGATTCATTCGAATATGCCCATTTCATCGTCCAACATCGGAGTTTGTTCTCGCATCTCCGATTGCGATGGCCCTTTCGTATTTTCTCTCATCGTTTGAATTCAATATTCTGATTTGGACCGTTGTCATCAACATCAACGATTCGCTCAGAGAATGGAAGAGAGAAGGCCGAGAAATGATCCAATTTGGGAAACGGATGATGCAAGCTCTGTTTTCGGAAGGCTTCGACAACACACTCGAACAGATGCTAATGAACAACCGGGGCGGAGATTATGGTCGCGGGATTGTCACATTCTGTCGTACAGTCTCACACAACCTGGGAGCGAATGTGAAATGGCAGTGACCGATTGAGATCTCAAAAGACCAATCAAAACCGCCTCTCTCGAACGATTCCAAAATCATTGCTACAGACTCTCCTCGGATGTTGGGAATGCGTTGATTGCTAGTGCGGACGAACAGCTTCTGTGATCACCTCCAATCGTCCAGAAATGGTTTGCTGTTTTGGGTTCGTCGTTCTCAACGCGACTGTCTTTGACTGTCACATCGTCAACCGTCCTCTCTCCAAACAATTCCTTGCGTCCCTGAACGATGCAATCTGACCAGATTATCTTTCCAATCTGGACTTGTGGACATCTCAAACACACATCTCATTATCTCGTCCAAATGGGATGCACCGCACATTCCCGCCCTCCACAGCCCCCCACGATTGGTTTTCTGATCATTCCGCCAGTTGTCCATCCTCTCACTCATTAATCTCGTTCCTGAAACCGAGCCACACACAGCCGTCCGAAATCGAAGACTCCATGCAACTCCTGACCACTCCGTAGATCCACATGGTGTTTACTCTGCATGAACCATCGTCAGAGGTGGAGCAACTTGTTGAGCAAACGGTTCCTGCCGTTCGAAAACGAGCCCACATTCCGAAGCGAAAAGGAGGGTCAACAGATCTCGCAAATCCCGCTCTGATGTCGATTCTTGAAAATTCCCAAGTTGAATAGTTAATAAACGGAAAAGAACAAATGGCGAAACACACGAGGCGCTGTTCAGATGACACTTTTGGAAGACTCAATGATCGCTCTATTTCTGGCCCTTTTGGACTGTGCATGCGCTGAATCGCTTTTCAGACGATGAGGAACTCTCTCACACCAACACTCCTCCAAACGGCCTCTCTTCTCAACACTGACGTCATTCTCGTCAGGTCGCCATCCATTCATCCTTCTTTTTTCTCCTTCTCCCATCCCAGCAAACAACGTGCTTTGGACCTTGTCGACATTTCCGCACATTCGTTCATATGGATGAATCGTCGTTCGTCACTTCCAACACAACCAGACGAGTTTGGAGTTCCCACATCGCCTTTTTCTGATGTTGAGCCATTCTTCGATGGAACGCGATTGGATTGATCTGCCCTTATTCTGTCCTGCTCACTCAATATCAAGCATTTGTGAACACGAACTCGTTTTCACTGAAATGGACGGTACCAATCTTGAACAAAGCCCAACTCGCGCCCAATTGTGTAAACATGCCATTTTCGAGACTGTTTTGTTCTTGTCATCTCTTCTCCATGAACTACAATCATCGCCTCTTTTTGTGTCTGTCAATCACCCTCCCGACTCTCAACTTTCCACAATTCGAGTTTCTGGCTTCACTCGCGTTGGTGGTTGATTCGGGAATTGATTATTGTTCGGATGCGAACATTGAATGAGAAACTCCCGTCGAAAGAGCAACATGCCAGGCAGAAAAATATTCATTGCCAATGTTGGTTCATTTCATTCCTCTATTTATCTTCTTTTTATTTCTTCAAACGATTCGTTTGTTGTTCAAGAGTTTGTTGGATTTCGATCAATGAGGAACGATGGGATGATCATCATCGCTTTTCAATGAAAAATGAATCAGTTTCTTTAAAAGCTTCCAACGATGCCTTATCGAATGAATCTCAGAAATCACCTTCGACTATCGTGGTTAACAACGAACCATTCCTGACTCTCGATCCGAAGTCCAAATTGTCATTCAAGGACCATTCGACAATTTACAATTCGCTTGTGTCCCTCGTGAAAGGTGAATATCATTTTGACAAGACCCTTCAGGACAGAGCCGCACAATTTCTGAAGATCCTCGAACCGCAATGGAACGCCCAACTTGCCGCAAAACTCGTGACTGAACTCGTGCCCTCGACAGACGGATCGGCTGCTGGCTTTGTGGAGAGCATTGTCACTCTGGTGTCATCTCCCCACTCGACTATGGTTGTTGCAGCGTTGTCGTTGCTTCACAAAACAATACTCATGTCATCAACAGAAATTCGACATCGTCCCGTACAGTCTGATCTTGTCAGCAAAGTGTTTGCGACTGTTCAACCTCACACACTGCCAATTTCTGGAAATGATAAGATATTTGACAATCTGCTCATTATCATCTACCGTTACCTCAACCTCGCTGTTCCATTATCTCTCAGAGAACTTGGCATCACTGCAGCAGTTGACCAATCCAACCATCGTGAAATGATCTTCCAGAAGGTCGTTCTTCCATCGTCTCAATTTTTTCAATATCTGATCTCAAATCGGAACATGCTCAAAGGAGAGTTGCTCAACTCGTTCATGTCTCTGCTGACCACACACCTTCGAATAGGTCCATTTCATGATCCAACATTGGAGTTTGTCATCGCTTCTCCGATTGTGATGGCATTCTCAAGTTGTCTCTCGTTCATCGAAGACAATTCTCGTCTCTGGGTCACCCTCCAACACATCAACTATTCGTTCAAAGAATGGAAGAAGGAAGGACCAGAAGTGGTCCAATCTGGAAAAAGGATGATACAAGCTCTGATTTCGGAAGGCTTCGAAGACACACTCGAACAAAAGCTGATGAGCAACAAAGGCGGAGATTATGGGAGCAGTTTTGACGATTATTGTCACTCCATCTCGCAAAGACTGGGATCGAATGTGGAAATCACTGCAGAGTGAGATCTCATTTCACACCTCGAAGTTGCATCTCTCGACTGACTCCAACTCGTTTCTGCGGACTCTCCTCGGATGTTGGGAATGCGTTGATTGCTGGTGCCGACGAACAGATTCTGAGATCGCCTCCAATCGTCCAGAAATGATGTGCTCTTTTGGGTTCGTCGTTCTCAACGCGACTGTCTTTGACTGTCACATCGTCAACCGTCCTCTCTCCCAACAAATGCTTGTGTCCCTCAACGATGCACAGTGACCAGATTATCTTTCTCAATCTCGACTTTTGGACAATCTCAGAAACACTCCTCGTTTTCTCGTCGAAATGGGATGTGCCCCGCATTCCCACCATCCACATCCATCTCAGCTTTTTTTGAGGTGTGATCTTTGATATTTGGCACGAGATATGAAAGGGAATCGAAATTCCAAAAAAGCCCTTCGGACCATGCTCTATTGCACTGTTGTACACTCTTTCATGGCTCTCATTGTTTTTTTCATGTCAATTTTGTTATCATGGACAGGGGAACCCTCCCGACTTGTTCCGTGAAAGAGAGTTAAAAAGGTGTTGGGAATGGACTAATCTTCCACGTCGACGACTCTATCTCGTCTTCAACACCACAAACCACGCAATTCGGTTCTCTCTCATTCAGGACCGTTCGCAGTTAGCTTGAGGATCTGTCTCAGATGACGGAACACGCTTCAACTCGACAATCGGGTCTGTCTCACATTACACAGACTATTCTAATTCTTGATCCCGTTCCTATCCCATCGCAACGTTCGCTGCGAGATTTGCCGACCAATTCTCTCTCAGAAACTCGTGGGGTCCGGAATCAGAAAAGAGCCCAAATTTCTCCGCTCCCTGCTGTCGTTGTGATTAACATTCCTCAATCAGAGGAAACAGTTTTCAAGCGTCGGCTGCTTCGATATTCTTTCTTCACTGTGCAGTCTTATGCAGCCGCATCACAAGTTTTGTTCGATTCCTCGTCATTCGATGGAGGACCAGCTGATCTCCACGTTTTGCTTTTCCCCATTGTTCACTTATATTCCTCTTTTTTCTCTCATATTCTCTTATCATTCCTCTCCTCTCTTTTCTCACAACAGCCTGAACAACCCCACCCTCTCGTCAGACTTCCTTCGCTGGTCTCTGTCTCGCAGCGCAAGCCTTCATCAGACTCTCGCTCTCCCTCCCCTCAGCAACTCCCTCATCACAACTTACGCCACATCGGAATCGGTCCATCTCCACCATCGTTCTGGGATTCGCTAAAGGCGAGACAAGCTTCATTTTCACGGCAGAAGGGATACCTCTTCCGTTTTTTGAAGCCTCCTGTCGTATTCCCTGCTGATATTCCGTGGATTCGACAACCCCGCAATACTCATTCTCTGTTTCCATATTCAGTATATCACTCAAACATAAAACGGAAAACACACTCAAACAATCATCACATCTCTCTCCAATCAGGGAGGGAGTCCACACCTGTTTCACAGGAACCTCACCGATTCCATGACATTTCCACTCCACCATCTCAAATCGAGACTACCTCAAATCCAAACCTGTCTATCTCACCCCGACGAGCTTACCACAGCAGCGAGATCGTTCTTTTCACCACAATGTTGCAAGTTCTTCTTTTCAACCTTCGAAACAGCCGAGATCCAAAGCTGACCGTCAAGCAACCGATTCAACACTGTTTCCTTCCCGATTACCTCTTGTTCCTGATGGATGGAGCTCATCTGCTGATGGATTATGAGACCATCTGGAATAAAGAAGATCAGGCCAACGAAATCCCTCTCTCAGAAATCGTCCGAACTCGTCGCCAATTGGAAGACGAGGCTGTCCTTGAACATGAAGACTATGATCGCATCTCCCAATTATGTATCCCTTCTCGATTGGAAATGAACAATGGCCTCCAAATCGGGCTCGTGGGACGCGATCATCCACCGACAATCGCACTGCTTGGACAAAGACAGTTCTCAGAACGTATAATTCACCCCTCATCCCGATTCGATCGTTCTTTGATGGATTTGTCCCAAACAATTACATCGGACTTGTCACATCAATCTCCTGACTTTGTTCTGAACAATCTCACTCCGTCGCTTGAATTCCCAAAAATCTCGCCCAAAGTCTCTGTTCAATCACAAAGCACCGATTCCCAGCATATTCTTGTGGAATCGTCGATTGATCCACTCTCCTTAGGCTCGGAACAGAATCAGATCAGAACCACCGATCTCAGTTCTCCAAACTTTGACGATATATCCCCATCACCATCACCCCCTCATCCACCCTCTGTCGAAACAGTGTTTTTCAGAATGAACGAAAGTTGGTTCGAGCTGAGTCTCAGACCATTCACACTTCCACTTCCGTCGATCTCACTCTTCAACCCTCTTCCCTCACCCACCATCCCTCCTCCCCAAATACGACTGGAACCCCAAGATTCCGATTCTCATTCATTGACATCGGAATTTTCACATCAACAAGGATCCTCCCATTCTCTCGTCAACATCACAAAATCCAGCTCGAAACTCTCCGTTTCTTCCTCCACCGACCTCCCAACTCTCAAAAACGAAGAAATCCAGCGAAAAGACAGCCATCGCTCACTTCTCCTCACGAAGAGCAAGTCCACACTCAGTCTGCCCCGAATCGACTCCAAATCGTCGCTCGTCTCGTCGCCCATCACTTCTGCCCCAAACCCCTCCTCTCTCCCCTTCACACGTCTTCCAGAACCTCCCACCTCCCTCGCCCTCCCTTCCAGTCTTCTGCAGTCAGTGCGGATGGAAACACTCGATGAACAGCAGACTGGCCTTCTCGTGGGATCAGCTGGTCTCACTCAACATTTCTCTTCTTCATCCAACGAAAGCGTCTCCTTGCCGCCAGCCTCGTTCATCGAAAGTGTGTCACTTCCACCAACCGAGCACTCGTTCTGTTTGCTGTATGTGTCGTTCCTGATCCCTCCCAGGGAATCGATCCTCCATCGAGACGTCGTGTTCATGGCACAACTCTTCCCTTCTCATGTTTCTGATGTCCAGACAACACTTCCGGGACACACCGGCGCAACTTCACTGTGTACGATCACATTCACCCTCTTCATGCCTTCGCAGATTGGATCGGAGCTTAATCAGGAGATTCGAGACTTCCAGGCCGAAAGTCGTCGAATCGTGTCCAATGTTCTCCAATCGAAAGTGGACAACGAGAAGCGGATTCGACAGCAAGTCAGACACATCATTTCGCTCGCCCAGAACACAAAAGAACAGCCGTCACTCGCATCGACAACACAAACGATCTCATCTGACCCAGTCTCTCTTCCATCACACTCCCTGCCTCCTCTCGACCCATCTCTGCTTCCGATCCGACGAGCGAGTGTTCTGCATGAAGGAAGGAGCGACAGAAGCAGCTGGGCATCGTCCACAGAATCCCAATCACTGTCGCTGGGGATGGAGGAGCGGGACATGGCGAAGGGAGTGATTGTGGTGGGAGAGAAGCGAGACGTTCATTTGGCGAATCTGACCGCGATTGAAGCGTTGTTGGATCAGAAATGGGAGGACTCGGTGGGAAGCGGGGTGCGGTGTGTTGAAGTGGCTTCTCTTTTCTTCTCTTTTCTTCTTTCTTTCGTTAACCTTCATTGTGATGAGTTCAGTTTCTTTCATCTTTCTTCATTCCTCGCTCTCTCATCTCTATCAGCCCTCCCGTCTCCTTCTCCACAACCGACCCACTCGCTCTCCTCCCCACCCAACTCGAACCCCGCACTCCCATCCTCTCCCTCCCTCCATCCATCTTTCCCTTCACTTTCCCGACATTCCACCGAACTTTCGCTCCTCCCAGCTGTCTTCTCTCTCCTCCCCAATTCCACTCCCTCCTCTCACACCTCGCTGGCAATGAAAGATTGAAAAATTGGGAACTCTCATACGACAAGTCACTGCATGGTGTGTCTTTCAGATATCTCGTGTCTCGGTGTGAGAAGAGAGTGAGTGCGATGGAGATGCGAGATCCAAAATGGAAGAAACTCGTCGAAACTGAGCAGAAATGGGTGAATCGGAAAACAGACAAAGAACAAAGAAAAGAACCACCGATGGACGGATCCGAACCAGACGCCTTCGACGAGAATCCAATCATCGCGTTCACGCCGACTCTCACCTCCCCTCCCCTTCCCTCCACTGACCCCCTCCCACTCCATCTCGCGGTTGGCGGGAGAGAGAGCAGAACGGGCAGCTGTGTATTATTGTTGGAGGATTTGAGTGGACGAAGGATTGTCGGAGCATATCTGTCCAACAGACTGGCCTTCGGGAATCGTTATTACGGAAATGGGAACACGTTTGTGTTTCGTTTTGGGGAGAAGCGGAAAGGGAAGGCGGAATCAGTCAGCTTGCGGAAGGACGAAGCGAATCAGACAGACAATGAGAGTTCTGAGATGAAGAACGACGAACACAAAGTGTTGGACGAGAACGAAGCGGAAGTGTTTCGGTCGAGCCAGCAGAACACGTATTACATCAGATGCCACGAAACACTGTCGATTGGAGGAGGGTGTGTCAGTTCATTTCATCTTCACTTTTTTCTCTCGTTTTGTGTCGCTCTTTCAGTTCTGGAATCGCGCTCTTCCTTCGAGCTGACCTCGAAACAGGAACGACGACAGCGTGCCCCACATTCGCCTCTCCTCCGCTCACCGCTTCTCCCTTTCGCATCGGAAACATCCAAATGTGGTCGCTGTTTGATTGTGTGTTTCAACTGTCAGTCTTCTGACTCGTTTTCTGCCTCTATTTTCCTTCTTCTCAGAATGTGTGACAAGCGAGCTCGGATTTGAAGAGAGACAACATTGTTGGGATTTTGGACAATTCGCGAAATCGATGACGACCAATCGATCGGACTCCAACGAACTTGACAGTGGTGAGGGTCGTGATTGGATGTTATTCTGCAAGCGAAGTGACGTTAATCTGAGAAAGCATCGGAAAAGTCAACGATAAAGTTGAAAAGGACTTTGGACAAAAGATGATGCGCAACGAAAGTCAAAAGACAAGCTGGATCAGACCTTTTTTCTTGATTCTGAGTGAATCGAACTACAGACGAGAATCGAATCGTTGTTCTATGACGGACCGTCTTGTTTCACCATCCATAAAATGTAAGATCATTGTTTTCAGAAGAGAGTTTGATCGTCCCATCAAAGTGTTTGTTCGGATTGAACCATCATTCTCGAGAACGTCAGAGACACACGATGCCCTCTTCAGACGGTATTTTTCTTCTTATTCTCATTGTCACATGATTGATCCAGAATACTCTCCATTCATGAGCTGGAATCCAAAAGATCCAATCACAGTTGATTCTATCGCACATGTCTTTGTCTCTCTTGTTTCAATGGTCAGAGATAACTACCAGTTTGATGAGGAACTTGTCAGACGAGCTTCGACGTTTATTGCTTCTTTGAACACACATTTCTTTGAAGAACCCTTTGCCGACGACTTGTTGATGGCAATTGGGCATGGCTCTCCAGACCCTGCAGCAGGGTTTGTAGATTTTGTCGTGATTCTCCTGTCCTCGTCCCATCCATCGATATTGGGAGCCACTCTGTCCTTCACCCTCGAATGTTTTGCTTGGTGTTCATCATCAAACGACCTGTCCATCGTCTTATCTAACCTCGTTCTCAGAATGCTCACAACGCCTCGTCTGAGGGATCTCTCTGCCGTTGAGGATAAGCGCATCGTGAAAGACATCCTCGAAATTACTGTGGTTACACAATTCAGGGAATTTGGAACTTTCCTGCAAGATGACAAAAAAAAGTGCGAACCTTTCTTCCTGCTTCGATTCGTGTCATGTCACAACTAGACCATAATAGAAGCCGAGATGTAGAGAATCATCTGTGAGAAGGACTGGCCATTACATGTTGATCTCGCGTTGGAATCTGCGTTCGACTGTCAACCCGACAGAAATGATCGTTTCAAGAAGATGGAATTTTGCAGAGCGTGCTGACAACGATATTGAACTGTAGTTTGTGGATGACGTGACTCAGTCTCGTAGCAGAATGTGTTGGTGGAAAGAGCACATCAATCAATCCAATAACAAACTAAGTATCAACAAGTTTCAAAAAAAGTTCCAAATTCCCTGAGCCATGTAACCTCAGTATCAAGCATTCCGTTCTGCTCTCCTCTCACCACACAGAATTCATCCCATCCACGAACCCTCAGTCAATTCGAGAAACAGTGCTACGTGCAGTATTGATCCCAATGGAACCATCTCTCGTCCAGATCTTTCGCAATCGTCTTCTGCTGTCGTGGATCGATGAATGCAAAGCAACATTGGAGTTATTAACAAGAATCTTTGACGCAAGTGCATTCTACCAGCCAATTTTATTGTTTACTTGTTCGTCTAGCCTCCGGTTAAGTATAGGCGCAGATCCGATTTTGGCTACACGCAGATCTAAAAAAAAGGATACACGCAGATCCAAATGGATACGCGCAGATCTGAATGGTTTGGTGAGGATTTCGTGTCATACATTTCCTCATCATTTGATACCACTCTGGACGATCACAAAACATTGTTACGTTGAGAAGCTTTTCACAAATCTGAATTTGTCGTATCGTCATTTGAGAATGTTGATCTTCCCATCAAACTGAATCTTTGTGTCGTTTCTCTTCTTGAAGTCGTGTTAAACACGAGCAACACCTCCATTCGATGACTCACTTTAGATGTTTGAACATTTCAACAAATTAACTCAAAATTGAAGTGAAATGATTCACCTTCACTGAACACATTGATCTACAGCGAGACTCGTCTTTTTACCCTAGTCCTGAGCTTTATTTTGCGTTTCATCCTTGGGATCCCTTGCCTCTTCGTGGTCTTTTATCCCCGCGTTCAGTCTTGCACGTTTTTCAGCCTTGATTTTCTGTGCCAGTCGAATAACTTGGATATCTCGTGGTTCTTGAGCTCTGACACTTCCTCCCTTCAGCTTGTTCTCTGCTGTCCTTGGTTGACGACTACGAGGCTCTAGGAGCGGGACTGTCGGGATTAGAGGAAGATGTACAGATATTATCTGAGAGGGGTTCAGGAACCAACAGCGACCAATTTGTGTTGGATGTAGTTGTTGATTCGAATCCAGAATATGTTTAACTTGACATTCACACGGGAGTTTGTGTGTTTTTGCTAAGAGACAGTCACATTTTCTGATTCTTCCCTTCCGGCATTGACGAACAATATCGTGGATGATTTTTAGTCCATCAATCGATACAATCCCCAGAAGAGGACGAAGAACATGTTCATCACGAAGATACTGGGGCTGACCATATTTTTCCCGGGTCAGACGTGTTTCGATAGAAGTGATTTGTGCTTCTGTATAGACAGAGATCCGCTCTACTGTCGTAAATAACTGTTGTGTCGATGATACAAGATAGTCTTTCAGCACTCGGTGAAGACCTTCGAGCGGCGATGTCGTTTTTTCTCCAAGGTGACAGTACCGATCAATGGAATACGCGCAGAATTGATCAGCGTATGGAAGCCACGTTTTTGAGAGGTAATCAAAACCTTTTGGAATTGAACAGTATTTTCTTTTTAGAGTTTCATATCCTAGGACAAAGTCCGATCGAGTAGGGGCATCGATGCACGCACTGAATTCTGCCATAAAGACTTCTAATTTGTTCGGATCTGGTGCGTTGGTTCTGGTGTTCGTCAGGAGTGGGATAAAGAAGGCTTTCACTGCTGTTTTGAGGTGGAATCTGCAAAGTACAGTTGGAACGGTTGGGACAACGTGCTGTAATGCGTTTAACTGGGCAAGTGATCTGTCGGAGATGAAGACTTTCACGTCATGAAATCCAATCTTCTCGCTAAACCATTGGAGGACTTCGGAAATATCATTCTCAGCTTCGCCGGCCATCAACCCGAATGCTATGGAAAACACGTCACCATTTGACGATCGACCAGCCAAGTGCAATAACGGCATGCCATAACGGTTTGTTTTATATGTGGAGTCGATAAAGATCACAGTTGGGAACATCTTGAAAAGGCGGACAGAATTCGGATCTGCAAAAAACAGAGATCGAAGATGACCCTCTTCATCTCGCTGCTCAGAAAAAAGCCATTTCTTCTCGTTCAGAACCTCTTGAAGTACTTCCATCGGTGTTTTTCCTTGCATTTCTTCCTTCTGCTTGTGTGCTCTAATGTTCAGGATGTCGCGAGGAAGGACTGGAACCGTCCGTTCACTATTGGTTGACTGCACGACATTCTTTATCTTGACGCCACTTTGCAGCTGATCGAGGATAATCCGTGTCACGTCCGGCTCCAACTTCCGAGCTTCGTGGTATATCCCCATTGTCTCTGGGCGTTTGTGATCATGATCCTGCTTATTCCATGATCGAATCCACTTTCCTTCGGCATTCTTTCTGATGTAAACACCGAACGGGCACGTGCCTGCAGAACTCAGTCTTTTTCTCTTCATTATCTTTTCTTCTGTAGTGGGCTTGTGATAAGATTTGCTGTGTTTGCACTTCATGATGGCTTTCTTCGTCACGCATCCGCCAGCGATAGACATAACATATCCATTTTCCAGACCAAACTGCTTTGTATCTTCCACGGCTTTCTCCCGACTGTCTAGGCTTGTCTGACCGGCACTGACCGGTCAGTTTTCATTGAAAAGTACTGACGGTCACTGACCGGAGGTATTTCGGAACCCATAATCGAGAGTTACCATTTCTCCGATGTGAATTCAAATGAAACTGAAAAGTGAATAAATGATGTGAATGTCAATGTATTTTCTTCCTGAAACGAAATGCTGGCATTATTTTCATATCGATCACGTGATTTTACTTTTATAATCATCTATTTTGTTGTCGGGATATCGGGTGAAAAGTAGTTGTGGGGATGTGATCAGACCTATTGCTCTTCGCTCACTGAAATGATTATCGCGGCATGTGTTCCCGTCGTTGAATGAATGTGTTGTCGGTTGGGCACAAAATTACAGCCCCTTTTTGCCCCATCCTTGATATCATGTGACTTTTTCAATCACCCTCTATTCCATTCATACAGCGAGATCAGCTCCTCCAGGTCATCCACGAACTTCTCCAAGATCTCAATTGAAAAGAACTGCAGCACCTCCTGTTTCTTCTCGCCCATGCAAACACGGTATCCGTGAGCTGGTCGGAATGACATGTGTCCGTTCTGTTGCTGCTCGTCTAAAGTTGGAATTATCCTCTCCCACCACGGTTGATACACTTGCGTCCCGTTCTCCTGCTGCTTCAGAAGCGGAAGCACTCCCAGACTGTCCATCTTCCACTGGGCTTCAACCCACTCCAGCAACGCTTTTCGTGGTATCGCATGGATCTTCGAGTCACCTAATCCACAATTTGGAAGAAGACTGTTCAATCCACCTCTTTCAACTCGTTCTGTTCTGCACGTACGAAACCGGCTCCAAAAGCAGAGCTTCAATCATCGACATCATGCGGCGGCTCACATCCTCCAGCCGGCCTCAAAACTCTCAAAGCAGTGGTCTAACGATGACAGAAGCTTCTTCTGTCGAATCGCCGGCGTCTTGTTCAAAAGTGTGAGCAGTACTGAGAGCAGCGCGACTCTCACAATTCGGTCACTCTCCTCAGTCGCTCCCTCTTCCTCTTTCAGCCACAATTACAGGTCGTTCACTCTCACACTCGAATCGTCAAAAACCACATCAAACAGCTCTTCCTCGTCCGGGTCTGAAGGCAGGAGAAATGATTGAATTACGAGACCAAACGATTGATCAGTTCTTGTTTTAAGACACTATCACAACTCTTTGCACTTTTTTCGCTTGTTTTTCTATTTCAGTGAACGATAGGTCTTGTCATAGACATCGAAAGAATTTGGCTTCCATCAACGAGAGTGAACTCACATAGACGGAGAACATATGACTTCATCATTGATTTTTCACACTTATATTGTGTTTGTTTGCCGATTTCTGAACAATCGTTCACAGTTTAATGAATGATGGAGATCTGACCCTTTGATGTTTTTCGAACTGACACTGACCGACACTTTTGGCCGGTCAGACAAGCCTACGACTGTCGAATACTGCTGTTGGAGGGTGCTCGAAAGTATCCACTTCATCACTACTTTCCGTGTCAGAATCAGGTTCAAGTGTGATTCCTGACATCTCTGATGAAACAGCTCCCAACATTCAGGTTTTCCGTTGATGTTGTAATGCCCTCTCATTATCTGCCTTTATTCTCACTATTTTTTCCATCTTTCCGTGCAGACGATGCTTGCCCTCGATTCTTGGGTGGGTACAAAGACACTCGAAGCTTACAACAGTTTCTATGAACTCACGAGGAGAGGGTTCAACTTTGACAATAGTTGTCGACTCTTTCATTTCGGAACAACAAAACTGAACAAGAAGGGTCTCGTTTTACTGTTTGATTCACATTTTTTCGACACACAACTCATTCTGATCACTTTTCACGCTCCAAACAATTGAATTCTACCATCAGAACACATCAGACACCCTGTACGAGCCATCCCCGCTACACAATGAAGTATTTTTGTCCTGTTTGTGGAATTCTAGTCTGCGTCGACTGCAGAATGACCGGATTCCTTTCGAGCGGAGAAATGGCCCTTCACATGCGGTTTGGCCTCAAAGATGCTTCCCAAAGAGCACTACACGCGCCTAGTCAACTTGATACTGAACTGGAAACAAAGAAAGCAGCAGATTACGATAGTCTTTTCACTGTTGATCAAAAGGTGAAAGATGTTCACATAAACGGTTCTAATATCGATGCTCAAATTCGAAAAATCATCCAGGAAGCATTTGAAACAATCATGCAAATCACAGAGAAGACACTTCGTATCCTTTTCTCGGATGGCACGACATCGTTCTTTCAAATCGAGGTTACCCGTTTATTCTTCATCTCTTTTCAGAAAGGACTCGCAGTATTGTTTGCATTGTGTAGTAGTTTGGCATTTGTCAGCATTATTGGCTTTGCCCTCCTCTCCCCCTTCAAGTACTCCACATTCATCTTCCAATATCTGTCATACGGCAAATTCTATCCTGCCATCTTCGAAACTGAACTCACCGATGTCAAATATGGCCTCCTGATTATGATCGCTATTTCCGAGTGTCTCATGTCTTTATTCCTCCTTTTTGGACTGAAATGCATAAAACGGTCCATCAAGTCCAAATCAGGAACTTCACTTGGGTTTACCGCTTCGGCATCCAACTATTCCATTATTGTGGAGAGTATTCCCAAAGATCTGAAAGACGCCAGCCTATTCGCCCATCATTTTCGGTGTCTCGCTCCTGTCCACTCAGATTTGTTGGTCTATGACGTGAAAGAGTGGGCTTCCAATCAAAAAGATATTGATAAGTGTATGACGTTTTTTGTGAGCGATCAAAAGGCAAAAAACCCAACAATCAAATCATTGAGTTATTTTCAGCTGTACCACATGACTGAGAACGATCGAATAGTGTGCAACGTCATTCACTACCATTTATTATTTTGTTTTGTCATCATCGCCCTCATATATTTCTCATTCACGCTCCTTCATCTTCACTCCGTCAAAATCATTGGCGTCGAGGAACTCGTCCGCCTCCTTCTCTCACCAGATGAAAGTAGGAAACATTGTTTCAAAAATACACGCTGTCTGCACTCTTTCATTCTTATCTCACTCTGGTGTCTCCATCGAACAGTATAATTTCTGAACAAACTCTCAAGTACCCTCAAAGTCAGGGCAGAGTTTTCAAACCCTGTCCAACACGACACAACTGGCTTTGCGTTTGTCACCTTTCGGCATTCATGGGCTGTCGATCGCGTGTTGAGTGTGTACGAAGAGATTCACACACGAAACTGCCTTGACATCCCTAATGGACAAAATAAGGAACTGTATGACCCTCACATCGTCAATTATCTTGAATGCATGTTATCCTATGACAATTGTTTTGTAATTCTTCCTTTTTTGATATGATTCAACATTTTTGTTCTCATCACTCATCTTTCCTCCGATTCCTCCAGCTCAATCGGAGGCAACGTCATTCACGTGTCACGTGCCCCGGATCCTTCTGATGTCCTCTTCGAGAATATCGGCATCACTCAGAAAGCGAAAGCCGTGCGAACATTCTTCATTACTTTATATTCTTTGGTATGGATCCTTATCCTCCTTCTCACCTCTTTTTCAGATCGCAATTATCATTGGAATTGTCATCATGATTGTCATCAAAAGATCAACCCTCCAATACTCCAGCGATTTCTTCCATACCGCTCTCATCGCCATTGTCAACTTGATTGTCAAATACATCACCGAATGATTGTTTCGTCAGGTGGGCGGATTTCCGGTGCCCTTTCCCAATCAGCAACACATTCTGGGCAGTAATTCCGCCAGTTCCTTGGAACCTTCTCTCTCAACTTTCTTGTCGTTATTTTCCTGACCGTCCTGATGTCCAATCAAGCGTATGTGGATGGGAAGCGGATGCAACACTTTACAGGCTCCTACTTCCTCTCCTTCCATTGGTACGAGCAGACCGTATCCACCATCTATATGAGCATCATTCTCGACCCTGTTCTTGATTTTGTTTTTGAATTGCTGCATCCTGTTGATCGCCTTCTCAATTTTCCGACCTGGTTTGCCGCATATAAGAAAGATCAACCCGAACTTAACTTCTCCCGAACACCATCGGTATGGCCCGTCGCTGAATGTATGAGTTCCCTGATGTATCTTTTCATGATCGGCTGCATATTCTCCCGCATCATGCCGCTCACCATCCCCACCCTCGCCATTTTCTTCTTCCTCCAATATTGGGTCGACAAAACGGCCATACTCCGCTGTTACCGCGACCCTCCCCCGCTTTCCCTGGACATGCTGAAGAACTTTGTGCGAGTGCTCGAATTCGGGATTTTATTCCGGTTTGTTCTCGTGCCCACACTTGATTTCGCAATGTTGGCGCCAAACAAGGATAAAGTGAACACGACCGGCTTTGTTTCAGCAATCATCACAACAGCCTTCACTGCAGTGGTCTTTGTGTATTACATCATCCGTCGAATGTGTCGCACGACTTCCCAAAAGGTCAGAGACTACAAACACTAGAAACTGATTGATTACAAACGAATACACGACGATGGGGTTATCTTTGACTAAAATCATGAATTACAACCAGAATTTTCGATCTATCATCCAGGACCATCTCGGTAAATAGCAACATGCGACATTTCCTTATTTAGGAATCACCTTGCACCATTTATCAACTTTTTCTAACGATTTGTTCTTCTGAAAGATGTTTGAGAGAAAATCAATCCATAGTGAAGTTTTCTGAGACAAAAACCAGCCACATATTAGAACAGAACCAATACAATTTTGGATCTGCGCGTATCCATTTGGATCTGCGCGTATCCAAAAAAATGGATCTGCGCGTAGCCAAAATCGGATCTGCGCCTATACTTAACCCTAGCCTCCCAATCGTCTTCATCTCACTCCTCTCCAAAGTGGAAAACGATCGCACCCTTCAATTCATAATCTGGTCCGTGTCACAGAATATCAGCAGGTGGAAAAGCTATGGAGCCAAATTCATTGACAGAGGGAAGGCGACATTACAAACACTCGAAGGGGAAGGCTTCAGAGATTGGCTCGCACAATCAATGCTTCACAACAAATCATCGTATTTTGGAAACTATGTGAGGATTAAAACCTTTCAATTGTTGAACAATCTGGGAACGAACTTTCCTTCATCTGAATAGATAACATGTGACACAAAAACGAAATCTGTCGCACACATCCCGCACTTCACTCGATGTTCAGATGTCATCGGATACTGACCATTCAAACCTTCCCACTCTCTCTGTGTTGACAGACAGATCTGTTTCATCCTTCGTCTATCACACTTTTTGGTCTATTCTCTCATTTCCAGTTTCCAGCCAAGATAACATTTGTGTCCTCATCTCTGCTATTCTTAAGGCTTCTTTTGTTTCATCCATAAACGATCTTGAGGTCACCAGATTTCAGTTTGAAAAAGAATTCCTGAGATACCCTAATTTGATGAATGGGACGATCTTTCACATTCTGAAATGGCCATCAATCCGCGTGTGTTCCCAAAAAGTTCAGGGACTCGATATCCACGCAGATCTGTCAATAATCCAACAATCGATCCAAAACGTGAATTATTCACGAATTTCGATCCGAAATCAGAATTGTCGTTTGAGGATAAATCGAGGATTTACTGTTCACTTCTATCACTCGTGAAAGCTGAACACCCTTTTGACGATGTCCTTCAAGATAAAGCAGGCCGATTTTTGAAGAGTCTCGAACCGAAGTGGCACGACTCACAGATTGCAGCGAAACTCGTGACTGATCTCGTTCCCTCTTCAGCTGGGTCGGCTTCTGGCTTTGTTACGAGCATTGTCACTCTCTTATCGTCTCCCTACTCGAGAGTGGTTGAGGCAGCGATGTCATTCATGTACAAAACCACCAAGGCATCATCACCGACAATTCGAACTCGTCTCATGGAGTCAGATCTCATCACCAACGTCTTCACGTCTATTCAACCTCCCACGTTGCCGATTTCAGGAAATGAAACGTTAATTTCCATTCTTATCAAAATCACGAATTATCTCGCAATTCTAGCACTTCCACCATCTCTCGGAGAACTTGCAATCACTACTGCTTCCGACGCATTCAACCATCGTGAAATGATCTTTCAGAAGGTCGCTCTTCCATCGTCTCAGTTTGTGACATTTCTGATCAGCAATCGGTATCTCCTCAACGAAGACTTGTTCGACTCATTCATGTCTCTATTGACAACACTTCTTGGTTTCAGCCCGTATCATCATCCAACATTGGAGTTTGTCATCACATCTCCGATTGCGATGGGATTCTCAAGTTCTCTCTCGTCCATCGAAACTGATAATCGTCTCCATGACACTCTCGAAACCATCAACAACTCACTCAGAAGTTGGAAGAACGAAAGCCCAGAAGTGGTCCAATCTGGAAAACGGGTGATGCAAGCTCTGTTTTCGGAAGGCTTCGAAGACACACTCGAACAGAAGCTGATGAACGACAAGCGTGTGTTATATGGTCTCCGTCTTGTCAGAAATTGTCAGTTCATATTGAAATTGCTGGGATCGAATGCGTCTGAAACTGAAAACGATGAGGAAGAATGAGACAGAGAAGTTTATGACGACTCTCTCGAATGACTCCACTATGATTTCTGTGGACTCTCGTCGGATGTTGGGAATGATTTGATTGCTGGTGCAGACGAACAGATTCTGGATCACCTCCAATCGTCCAGAAATGGTTTGCTCTTTTGGGTTCGTCGTTCTCAACGCGGCTGTGTTTGACTGTCACATCGTCAACCGTCCTCTCTCCAAACAATTTCTGGCGTCTGTGAATGATGCATTGTGCCCAGATTATCTTTCGCAATCTCGACTTTTGGACAATCTCAGAAACACATCTCGTTTTTCTCGTCGAAATGGGTTACACTCCACATTCCCACCTTTCCACGACCATCCACGATTTGTTTGAGGTGTGGTCTGCTTGCTTAATCTTTACCATTTCAGAATCACCTGCTGTTTCTGTATTTTGGTCTTTATCCGTCTTCCTCTCCTTTTGATTCATCTCTTCATCATCATTTTCTCTCATTCTCTCTTAATCTTCATTTTATTTCTTCAATCAATCCGGGAATTGTGCATGAAGTTTATTGAGTCTGAGTGATTGACGACCAATTGGGCGATTCTGAATGAAAACTTGTTTTACACTAATGTGCGTCACCAAAAATTATTTTTTGCCCAATTACCGTTCACCTGTGTAATAGACAGAAAACAGGAAAATTAGTGGAATTAAAGTTCGATCGCGTTCGATATCGTCATTTTTTGTTGAAGACAATTGTGCACACTTTTTATCACAGAACAAGTTCAAAAAGAGATAAATGATGGAAAACGAAGGAAAAAGCTCATTCTGTGTGAAAGAACCAACACAAGGTCATCTATTGGAGAAAAAGTCACAAACTGTTCGAGGAGACATATTCAACAGACTTGATAAGATTAGTCTTGGAAATTTCAGAAAGTATCCGGACGATGCGGTTTGTGATAAATTGTGAAGGAAAAACGAGCATGAGAGGAACTGTAGCAGTGGGAGGAAGATCGAAAAGAGTGAATCGAATTTGACGGTTTACAACGAGAAAATGCTGAAACAAAAGGAGAAATAGAGCGAAAACAGTCCAAAACGTTCAATCATGCGATTCTTGAGAGATCCTTATGGCTCCTGAGATTTGATTTGCGACGAGACAAAAAAGTGCTGAGTTTCAGCACATGAGAACAAAAAACAATACATACAGTCTGATCTACATCCAATACGCTGGTTGAGACGGGTCGGATCATCTAGATTCATAATCAAATAAAGTTGGATGGTGAGAAGGAGCCTGAACTTTGAATCGGAAAGATATCACGCGAGAATGAAGAAAAGTTGAATATCAAACCTTTATGATGTCGATAGTGGCTGGACCTGTGAACTGGGAGGATTTCTGGGAGATCTTCAACTTCAAGACGAAAGGGAGACGCATGCAAGTTTTGATTTAGAATCGCCCAATTGGATGATCCTCTTCATCTTCAATGGAAACAAAATTCATTGCTTTGAACACAAATTCTGATACCTATGTTAATCACTCGCAGGACTCTCTTTCACCAGTCGATCCAGATCGTGAACCATTCCTGAATTTCGATTCTGCCTCGGAATTGTCGCCTGAGGACGAATTAGCAGTTTACTGCTCACTTGTGGCCCTCGTGAAAGCGGACTACCCTTTTGACAACGTTCTTCAAAACAGAACCGTCCACTTTTTGAGGAGCCTCGAACCGAAGCCCAACACTTCCCATCCTCCACCGAGACAGATGACAAACCTCGTTCTCTCTTCTGTTGGATCGGCTTCTGCCTTTTTTGATGGCATTCTTACCCTTCTGGCATCCCCTCACTCGACTGTGGCTGCGGCAGCGTTGTCGTTTCTTCGAAACTCAGTGTTCGATTCATCGTTTGCTGTTCGACTTCATCTCGTGGAGACAGATCTCGTCACCAAAGTGTTAGCGATTGTCCAACCTCACACGATGCCAATTTCAGGAAATGAAACGAACATCAGCCATCTGATCAGAATCATCGACAGATTCGTCTCTCTCGCACATCCAAAATCTCTTATGAGGCTGGGCATCATGAATGCAGTCGACCAATACAACCATCATGAAATGATCTTTCAGAAGGTCGTGATCTCATCGTCCCAATTTGTGAGATTTCTGATCTCTAATCGGTACATCCTCAATCGAAACTTGTTCGACTCATTCATGTTTCTTTTAAGCACAATCCTACGCATATGTTCATTTCATCGTCCAACATTGGAATTTGTTGTCGCATCTCCGATTGTGATGGCAATCTCAAGTTGTCTCTCGTTCATCGAAAATGATGATGACATCTGGAGCATTCTCGTCAAAATCAAACTCTCGCTGAAGGAATGGAGGAAACAAGGCCAAGAGGTGGTCCAATCTGGAAAACAAATCCTCCAAGCTCTGTTTTTGGAAGGCTTCGAAGTCACACTCGAACAAAAGCTGTTGAACGATATTGACGGAGATTATGGTCACAATGTTGTCGATGATTGTCTCGCTCTCATTCAATCTCTGGGATCGAATATGCCGAGGTGATGACCAATTGCATCTCAATTGACGTGTCGAATCCACCTCTCTGGAATGACTCTAACTTATTTCTGCCGCCTCTCCTCGGATGTTGGGAATGCTGTGATTGCTGGTGCAGATGAACAGATTCTGGGATAACCTCCAATCGTCCAGAAATTATTTGCTCTTTTGGGTTGGTCGTTCTCAACGCGACTGTCTTTGACTGTCACATCGTCAACCGTCCTCTCTCCAAACAATTCCTGGTGTCCCTGACAGAACAGATGTAACCAGATTATCTTTCCCAATCTCGACTTTTGGACATCTCCAAAACACTTCGCATTTATCTCGTCGAAATGGGATGTGCCCCACATTCCCACCATTCCACAACCACCCACGCTTTGTTTGAGGTGTGTCCTCTTTTTTGGAGTTCAACGTGCGTGCCATCCGCGCTTTCTTTCACACTTTTCGTTTTGTTCTTCACTTCTATTTTTCTGTCGTCTTCATCTCTTTTGTTCCCTCTACTGCTCAGATATCGATGCGGAAGGGAAGCATGTCTTTACAACACCAATCAGGGTTTGATTGTTGTTGTGATTGGAGAACACAAACTGAAAAGTGAAATACTGGACACGCCCTGCTCTCCCTCCCGTCTCAAATGAGAGTGAATTGGACAGCCACTGAATTGTGACGAGATCCCATCGAGAAGTGTGTTTGTCCTCCTCTTCACCTCCCAACTCTGTTTTCGCCTCGTCTGTCATTCTCACCATTCATCAATCCACACTGGATTAGTTCGATGACCAGATTGAGCTGCGATGGGAGCGATTTGCTGACATCTGCATCAGTGAGCTCGACAAGTGTGGAGGGAATCGGTTGGCAAACAAGACACTACGGGACATCATCACCAAAATGTGATCAGACAGCAACGAGGCGTGCATCAAGTGAGGATGATTCATGTGGACATGGTCACACGTTGAACTCGATGATTCGGTGTCTGACTGTCGAAGGAAGAAGGCAGCGTAGATGGTTGTTGCTGGATATCAACTGCTCTCGTCTTTCCACCAATTTCTGGTTGAGAAAAGGCGGAGGCTGAGTGAAACTATACCTTGGCGGTTCAGGACAAACGGAGAGTCAAGTGATATTTCCCATCTTTTTCAGAATGAAGATTGTCGTCATACGATTTATCTGTTTATTTGGGAACATTCAGGACGTTGAAATGGATCAGCGAGCTCATTGGCGTGACTTTGTTGATTCTCCTTTGAAAAAAATGTATCGAATGATCATCCAGGAGTTGTCATAATTTGTCTATGGGTCGATCTTTCTATTCATCGAATGTCAATCAATCCACGTGTGTTCCAGACAACTTCCGACGCTCGAACTCCACACAGAGCTGACAGTCTTGCAACAATCGATCCAGGACGTGAACCTTTCCTGAGTTTCCGTGGACGTCCACAATTGTCATTTGAGGAGAAATCGAGGATTTACTGTTCACTTGTATCACTCGTCAAAGCAGGATATCCATTTGACAAGACATTGCAAGATCGAGCTGCCCTGTTTCTGAAGAGCCTCGAATCGGGACTGAACGACAAACAACTTGCTGACAAACTCGTCACTAAACTCGTTCAATCTTCAGCCGGATCGACTACTGGCTTTGTGGAGAGTATTTCCACTCTGCTGTCATCCCCTCACTCGGCCATAGTTGCAGCATCGTTCTCGTTCCTCTGCCGAACACTGATGAATACGTCGACTGCTGTAGAACTTCGCCTCTTGGGATCAGATCTCGTTTCCAAAGTCTTCACGGCTCTCCAACCTCACACACTCTCCATCACCGGTAATGAGAAGGTAATCATCAAACTTATCGAAATTATCTCACATTGCGTTTATCTCGCATCTCCGTATATTCTCAGCAAAATACGTTTCTCTACTGCCGTTAAAGAATTCAACCGTCGTGAAAGGATCTTTCAGAAGGTCGTTCTTCCATCGTCTCAATTTGTGACATTTCTGATCTCAAATCGGTACTCCATTAATGGTGACTTGTTCGACTCATACATGGAGCTATTGCGCACACTCATTCAATTCGGCCCATTTCATCGTCCGACATTGGAGTTTGTCCTCGCATCTCCGATGGTGATGGGATTCACAAGCTGTCACTCGTTCGTCGAAGACGACATGCGTGTCCGGAATTCTTGCTTCTACATCAACAGTTCGCTTGATGACTGGGGGAGTGAAGGCCCAGAAGTGGTCCAGTCTGGGAAACGGATGGTACAAGCTCTGATTTCGGAAGGCTTCGAAGACACACTCGAACAGGTGATGATGAACAACAAGGGCGGAGATTATGGTCGCCATCTTGTGAAAGAGTGTCACTCAATCTCACACAAACTGGGATCGAATGTGGAATTCACTGAACAGTGAGATCTCAAAAGACCAATCAAAACCGCCTCTCTCGAAAGACTAAAGTTCATTTCTGCGGACTCTCCTCGGATGTTAGGAATGCACTGACTGCTGGTGCGGACGAACATATTCTGAGATCGCCTCCAATCGTCCAGAAATGATGTGCTCTTTTGGGTTCGTCGTTCTCAACGCGTCTGTCTTTGACTGTCACATCGTCAACCGTCCTCTCTCCAAACAATTCCTGGTGTCCCTGAACGACACATTGTGACGAGATTATCTTTCCCAATCCCGACTTTTTGGCATCTCTGAAACACATCTCGTTTATCTTGTCGAAATGGGATGTGCCCCACATTCCCGCCCTTCCCCAGCCCTCTCCGAACTGTTTGGGGTGTGTTCTGCTATTTCAGTCATTTTCCTTTCATTCCATCGGCGTTTTCTGTTTTTTGGTCTTTCTCCGTCTTCCTCTCCTTTTATCTCATCTCTTCATCATCGTTTTCTCTCATTCTCTCCACAACAGCCAACACACGGGATTTAGGTCCTTGTTGTGCAAATTGGATCATTCCTTCAAAAGAACCATCGCTCATCGCCACCCATCGAAGACACGAGTTTGTCATTCTCGTTCCATCATTCGTTGATGCTTAGTGTTCCAACAGTGGGTCAGTGTTGATCTATTCTGCCCGTCCTCTGTTTTTGTGACGTGTTTTCTGACATCTCACAACTCGAACACATCTTCACTGAACTGAACGATATCACCCTTGAGCGAATCGCAACTCCCATCCCACTGTTTCCACATGTCATTTCCGAACACACGTGCGGTTCTGATGTTTTCGAAAGGGGTGCGAATCATCGCCTCTCTTCTTCCGTCATTCAGACTCAGAAGTATTTCTCATCCACATTTTAAAGGATCTGGCTTCAGCTGCTTTGTTGTTTGCTGTCGGAAGGAGAACATTATGGACACGCGGACATCGACTGCGCAACTCTCGACGAAAGTGTACAGGGTGAGCCAAAAGTACCCTGCTCTAAGGGCTGATCAAAGTCATTTTTGAAAAAAGTGAGAAAAGAGAGTCTCAAGACGTGAAATGTTAAGAGAGTGATCATTACATCTCAACGGAATTCTCGTTCGTTTTTTGTCAGAATTGGGGGTTGGTGAAGGTTTTGCCATCATTCGCAGACTGTACTGTCCTCGATAAGAAGGAAATCAGTGAATGAGGTGGTGAGGAAACAGTATAGTGACAATAATCTTGATTTGTTGGTTGTTTTCGAAATGATGACAAGAAAACCCAATTGTGGGATGAAGATTACTTTTGGCTCACCCTGTAACGTGTCAGACAGGGACAGATATGCAATCGTTGATGATTCATTTCTTTATTCTGTACGTCTTGATTGCATTTCAAAGAATAATTCGTGCTTTATGCTCATTGTTTGTTCTGAGTCAAGAAATCACGACAAATGGGATGATCATCCTCCTTTTTCACATGAAAACCAAACTTTCTCATTCGATAACGTCTTCTGATGCCTATTTGACTCATCCACAAGATTCACCTTCAACTGTCAAGCCTGAAGAAGAACCTTTCCTGACATTCGATTCCAACGCTCAAATGTCGTTTGAGGACATGTCAAGAATTTACTGTTCGCTTGTTGCCCTCGTGAAAGCTGACTACACTTTTGACAAAGCACTTCAAGACAGAGCTTCCCGGTTTTTGAAGAACATCGAACAAAAGTTACGCAACAAAGATCAAGCAGACAAACTCGTGACTGACTTTGTTCACTCTTCGTCAGGATCTCCTTCTGGCTTTGTGGAGAGTATTTCCACTCTGCTCACATCGCCCCACTCGAAAGTGGTGAATACAGCGTTGTCGTTCCTGTTCAATGTCACAGCTTCATCAACTGAAAATCGATGTCGTCTCGTGGCGTCAGATATCGTCAGCAACGTGTTAGCAACTGTCCAACCTCACACACTGCCAATTTCAGGAAATGAATCAAAATTCAACGATCTCATCGTAATCATCATCACTGAACACTGCATCAGCCTCGCACTTCCATTCTATCTCAACCTGCTTGGCATCACTACAGCCGTCGACCAATACAACCATCATGAAATGATTTTTCAGAAGGTCGTCCTCCCATCGTCTCATTTTTCCATCTATCTGATCTCAAATTGGCTCATCCTCAATCGAAACTTGATGGACTCATTCATGATTCTTTTGAGCACAATCTTTGAAATCGGCCCATTTCATCGTCCAACATTGGAGTATGTTGTCGCATCTCCGATTGTGATGGGATTCTCAAGTTGTCTCTCGTTCGTCGAAATGAATGGTGTTCTCAACAATATGTTCTCCTTCATCAATGATTCGTTGGATGAATGGAAGAAAGAAGGCCCAGAAGTTGCCCAATCTGGGAAACGGATGATGCAAGCTCTGTTTTCGGAAGGCTTCGAAGACACTCTCGAACAGATGCTGACGATCAACAAGGACGGAAATTCTGGGAGGTATATTATTGACTATTGTCGTTCCATCTCGCAAAGACTGGGATCGAATGTGAAAAGGCTGTGACCGATTGCATCTCAAATGACGCATCGAAGCAGCTTCTCTCGAATGTCCCCAAATCAGTTCTGCGGACACTCCTCGGATGTTGGGAATGCACTGACTACTGGTGCGGACGAACATATTCTGAGATCGCTTCCAATCGTCCAGAAATGGTTTGCTCTTTTGGGTTCGTCGTTCTCAACGCGGCTGTCTTCGACTGTCACATCGTCATCCGTCCTCTCTCCAAACAATTCCTCACATCCCTGATCGATGCATTGTGACGAGATTATCTTTCCCAATCCCGACTTTTCGACCATCTCAAAAACACTTCTCGTTTTTCTCATCAAAATAGAATGTACTCCATGTTCTGGCCATTCCCCAGCCACCCACACTTTGTTTCATGATCATCCCGCCTGTTGACTATCCTCTCAATCGTAACTCTCGTCTAGGAACCGATCAACAAACAGCCGTCCGAAATCGAAGATCCCATGCTCTCTTGATGAGTGTGTTTGTCAACACAAGGTTAGTTATGCATGCTGCATCGTCAGGGATGGAGCAACTTGTGGCGCAACTCGTTCAGGCCATTCGACACGTGCATGTTGTCCCGCTCCAAATGGACAGTGTCGGAGCCACAAACAGCCACCAGAAGTCGCCTCTCTTATTCAGCCCTTCACACTTGAAAAGACAATCTTGCACATTTGGAGACAGAGACTGAGACACGCTCGATGAAAGTATAACGTGCCAGACAGGAACAGATTTACAATCGTTGATGATTCATTTCATTATTCTGTACGTCTCGATTGTATTTTAAAGAACAATTCGTGAATTGTGCATGAAGTTTGTTCTGAGTCAAGAAATCACGACAAATGGGATGATCAAACTCACGTTTCCATGAACAACAAATCTGTTGCTTTGAGCTCCTCCGTTGATGCCTGTTTGAGTGTTACTTCCGAATTGCTTTCAACTGTCACACCTGAGGAAGAATCTTTCCTCACATTCGATCCCAACACTCAATTGTCGTTTGAGGACATGTCAAGAATTTACTGTTCTCTTGTTGCCCTCGTGAAAGCTGAATATCATTTTGACAGAGCACTTCAAGCCAAGGCTGCCCATTTGTTGAGAGCATTGCCACTCTGCTTTCATCTCCCCACTCAACAGTGGTTGCAGCTGCATTCTCTTAATTGGACAAGACTTTTGAATGGACTTCAGACAGCATTCGATGTCGTCTCGTGGCGTCAGATATCGTCAGCAACGTGTTAGCAACCGTCCAACCTCACACACTGCCAATTTCAGGAAATGAATCAAAATTCAACGATCTCATCGTAATCATCATCACTGAACACTGCATCAGCCTCGCAACTCCATCATCTCTCAGAGAGCTTGGCCTCACGACTGTAGTTGACAGATGGAACCATCGTGAAATGATCTTTCAGAAGGTCGTGATCCCGTCATCTCTATTTGTGACATTTCTGATCTCCAATCGACACATCCTCAATGAAAGGCTTCTCCCACGTTTCATGCATCTTTTGAGCACGATCCTACGCGTATGCTCATTTCATCGTCCAACATTGGAGTTTGTACTCGCATCTCCGATTGCGATGGCAATCACAAGTTGTCTCTCATTCGTCGAAAATGATCAAACTCTCAACAATATTTTCTTCTTCATCAACGATTCGCTGACAGCTTGGAAGAAAGAAGGCCCAGAGGTGGTCCACTCTGGGAAACGGATGATGCAAGCTCTGTTTTCGGAAGGCTTCGAAGACACACTCGAACAGATGTTGATGAACAACCAAGGCGGAGATTATGGTCGCAAGATTGTGTCAAATTGTCAGTCAATCTCGCAAAAGCTGGGATCGAATGTGAAAAGACTGTGACTGATTGCATCTGAAATGATGCGTCGAAGCCACCTCTCTCGAATGACTCCAACTCGTTTCTGTGGACTCTCCTCGGATGTTGGGAATGCACTGATTGCTGGTGCCGACGAACAGATTCTGTGTTCGCCTCCAATCGTCCAGAACTGGTTTGCTGTTTTGGGTTCGTCGTTCTCAACGCGGCTGTCTTTGACTGTCACATCGTCAACCGTCCTCTCTCCAAACAATTACTGGTGTCCCTGAACGACACATTCTGACCGTATTATCTTTCCCAATCTCGACTTTTGCACCATCTCTAAATCACATCTCGTTTCTCTCGTCGAAATGGGATGTGCCCCACATTCACACCCTCCTCAACCATCTACGATCTTTTTTAGGTTTGTTTTTCTATTTTTCTCAAACGATTCCATCGTTTATCAGTCTTTTTTCCCATTCAACCACAGATTCGCTCATTCATGAGATCTTCTTTGATTATCGGTAGACTTCGTCCAATTGCAGACTTTTGTTGCAATGGGCACAAATTGTAGTCACCTTCTTCGCAGAACTCGGAATATTGGCGGTGATCCACAACTCAAACAAGACTCCGCAAACCAACGAAAGAAAAGCGTTGTGAACATTTGAGCAGGCCTGCATCGCGAAGAGAACATCCTTGTGGACGTGTGTCCTTTTTATTACCGATAAATCCATATTTTTCAACCTGAAGCCAACACCAAGCCAAGTCGTTTCTGTCGTTCATGCTTCGCACTTTTACGATCCATCATTGCTTCTCCTGTACGCTGCCATCACTGATGTGTCGACATTCCATGTTGTCCCACTGAGACAGGAGGTAGGTGGTCGGTTGGCCAAAAAGCAGTTCGGAAGACATTATCGAGACAAATTGGATAGATTAAATGCTTGTCTTCTATTTCCATCCAACTCGATACTCATGGCAGCTTTTATCTTATTTTTAATTAACCTCAACGTGTATTAATCCGACAATCACTTTGATCAAACAAATCACGAGAGAGCGATGGAAATGAACATCTGAGTGGTGAGCACAGATCGTTTGAATTGGAAAACGATAAACAGAAAGAGGGCACGGATGAATTCCGTTCATGATGAAGAAAACAAGATTGAAAGCGAGGAACGTGATAATCGGGTGACAGGGAAGTACAAAAGAGGGGAATCCGAAGAGAAGATAGAAAAGGTCAAGAATTCATCTCGCCACATGCAACGAACAGACCGATTCAGAAAAAACCCGATCTCTCTCTCCCCCCATCTGACAGTATCGGCAGGCTGATTCGAGTGCCTGGTGTCCATCCCCCACTCTGTGTTGTGTCTCCAAAATAGCGTCCCTTCGGTTTGGTCTCTTTTGCGAATGTTGTTCCGAGCGGACGTTTGGATGTTGGGCTCTTCGGCGGAAGGCCGACTCGTCCAGCGTTCTTCGCAAATGGAATCGGTGGATGTGCAAAGTGACCATGCGAATCGGCAGAAAAGAGTGTCGAAGGGAAGAGCAGCGAAAACGACAACTTTTGCGAAACTGCCTTCGAACTCGGAAAGAGGATCGTCTGATCACTTCGATGCCGTTCGTCCTCATTTCTGTTGGAATGCGAGTGAAGATACTGCGATGGCATCTGCTGCTTCGAGATATCTCCACTTTTGGTCAAAGGGCGAGCGATGGAGTGTGGTGCTGTTGTATCGAAAATCGACGTCGATGCACTCTTCTCAAGCGTGTGTGGAGGAGCCACAGGGGACACATTGTGGATTTCAGAGTGGTGGGTGGTGTGAGTGAAGATGTGGTTTTGTCGCCAAATTGTTTGACGAACAGGCGACAAACACCGTCGAAATAAAGAGAAAGGAACGTGGTCAGAACTGTCAGATGTGGGAGTCGAGAAGATGGGTGAGGGCACGTGGATCACGGGCGGGAGTGGCGAGAAGATCGGCGACGGAAAAGTGATGCTCTGGTTGATGAATGTGGACGACAAAGGAATCAACAACGAAGAATCAGGATTGTGCACAGCTGGGTGAGGCAGGGCTCCTTTTGGGTTTGGTGATATTTGGGACATTCGATCGGGGTTTTTCGTGTCATCCGCATTGTCTGTTTTGAGGTTGTCTCGACATCTGCTCTCAAGCAGGGTGAGAAGTGGCGAGCTTTTGGATCGAGTCCACGCGAATGTGCCTGATTTTCCTTTTTCAAGCGAGTCAGTCTTGGTTCGTTTCGGTTTGGGAAGTTCCAGTTCGACAATTGGGGAAGACGGTCTGTTCTCGTCGGCGCTCACCAGCACTGTCTGCGTGCCACACTCCTCCATCCATTCGTAGCGATAGGTCTGCAAGAAGCGCTGTTCGGTCGAGAACACGTCTGACCCATAGCGAGTGAGGGCCTTCTTGTCCAGCCTCCCCACATCCAGAAGAAGGCGGCGGAGGAAGGCATACGGCGGGACAGCTGCGAAAGGAAGGGCAGACACACAGTGGAAGAAGGTGGCGAGTGGAAGAGGCAGATTGGGGAACGACTCCACACTCGTCCCCATCTTCACTGTTCGGATCTTCGCAAACTTCTCCGCGTCTGTCGAGCCTGCCACGCCCATCCACGGCGGATGGCCAACCAGCAGGTACACCAGCACGTGGAACAGACTCACAAGGTCGTCCTTCCGCCCCTGCTCCATTCCCAGGTGCGCCGACACTGACGCATATCGAGGCGTGCCTGTCATCATCTTGCCCGTCCGGAACGCGATGTGCTCCCCATCCTGCTCGCGTTGGAACCGCTTCGACAATCCAAAGTCAATCAGGATCAGTTCTTGGCTGGTGTTGTCTCTGCTGAACAGGAAGTTCTCTGGCTTGATGTCGCGATGCAGAAAGCCGATGGAATGCAGCCGTTCCAGCAGCGTCACAGCTTGAATCCCAATGTGAGCCAGCGTGGCGAAGGAGAAGGCCCTCCCGTTCTCTTTCCACACTTCGTCCAAGTTTGGGCCCAGCCGGGTCATCACAACAAACGTGTGGGCATCCGACTTCGAGCATGTGTAGACCGATGGAAATCCCCGAAACATTCGCAGCTTCTTCAGAATGTGATGTTCGTATCGAAGAAGAGAATCCTTCGAATTCGGCTCCACTTTCACAGCAAGGGATTCGCCTGTATGAAGATCAGTGCAACTGAAGATCGAGCCGAAAGAGCCACGACCAATCTGTTTGGAACGATGAATTCTGTAGCGCCTGTGGAGCACTGGGGGCAGATCAGAAGGCACAATTCGGCTCATAGTGTGGTAAAAGAAATATGTCTACAAGTTTTGAAGGAACTTGACTAAGTTAGATACAATCTGTGGTTTGATCAAATCATTCCTCAGAACAGCATCGGTACTGCTTTCGACAATCACTATACCAGGCTCTGCAGTTCCATGTTGGTTCTTCTCTGCAGTTTCCTCCGAGATGGCTCTCTTAGGGAGCTTCAACTGAATTGAAACTATGAATCAGATACACAATGGGAGGATCGGACTCAATGTTCAATGGCAGAAGAACCAGATTCTTTGAAGACTTCCGACGAGACCTTATCGAATGATTCTCTAGAATCACCTTGGACACCCGGGTTTTACGAAGAGCCTTTCCTTTATTTCAATGAGAACTCAGAATTATCGTTTTATCATCAATCAGCCATTTACAATTCCCTTGTTGCCCTCGTGAAAGCTCGACACCCATTCGATAAAGCACTTCAGGACAGAGCTGCCCGATTTTTGCAGAACCTTGGACCGAAGTGGAACAAACAAGATTCTGCTCAACTCGTGACTGAACTCGTTCCCTCTTCAGACGGATCGTGTGCCGGCTTCGTTGCGAGCATTGTAACTCTTTTATCATCTCCACACTTGACTGTGGTCACCGCAGCGTTGTCGTTCGTTCGAGAAACAATAATGCGTGCGTCAGCAGAAATTCGATGTCGTCTCGTGGACTTCGATCTCATCACCAAAGTCTTAGCGACTGTCCAACCTCACACACTCCCAATCTCTGGGAATGAAACGATATTCGACAATCTACTCAAAATCATCACCCTTAGCCTCCAACTCGCAACTCCAGGATCTCTCAGGAACCTTGGAATCACTGCAGCCGACATATTCAACCTTCTTGAAATGATCTTTCAGAGGGTCGTTCTTCCATCGTCTCAATTTGTCACATTTCTGATCTCAAATCGGTTCATCCTCAATGGAGGCTTGTTCGACTCGTTCATGAACCTGTTGCATACATTTCTTAAAATATTCCCATTTCATCGTCCAACACTGGAATATGTTCTCGCTTCTCCGATTGCGATGGCATACTCAAGTTGTTTCTCGGTCGTCGAATATGATCGTCATTTCGTGACTCCATTCATCAACATCAACGATTCGCTGACAGAATGGAAGAAAGAAGGTCCAGAAGTGGCCCAATCTGGGAAACGGATGATGCAAGCTCTGATTTCGGAAGGCTTCGAAGACACGCTCGAACAGATGATGAAACACGACATAGACGGAACTTATGGTCTCAGTGTCGTTCAATATTGTCAGTCAGTCTCACACAAACTGGGATCGAATGAGAAAAGACCGCGATGATTGCATCTCAAAAGAGGGGTCGAAACTGCCTCTCTCGAATGACTCCAACTCATTTCTGCGGACTCTCCTCGGATGTTGGGAATGCGTTGATTGCTGGTGCAGATGAATCGACTCTGGGATGGCCTCCAATTGTCCAGAAGTGGTGTGCTCTTCTTGGTTCGTCGTTCTCAACGCGGCTGTCTTTGATTGTCACATCGTCAACCGTCCTCTCTCCAAACAATTCCTTGCATCCCTAAACGGCACATTGTGACCAGATTATCTTACCCAATCTCGACCTTTGGCCGTCTCAGAAACACTTCTCGTTTCTCTCGTCTTATTGGAGTGTGCCCCATATTACCGCCATTCCACAGCCATCCCCAATTGGTCTTCTGATCATCTCGCTCATTGACTCTCCTCTCAGACATTATTCTCGTTCCTGAAACCCAGCTGCAAACAGCCAACCAAAATCGAAGAGCACATGCACTCTTGATGAGTGTGTTGGTTCACATTGGGTTTTCTATGCATGCTTCATCGTCTGTGCTGAAGAAAATTGTGGCGCAACTCGTTCCTGCCGTTCAACTGCGAGCTCAAATTCCGAAGCGAAAAAGCGGGTCAACAGATCCCACAACTCCCGCTCTGATGTCGATTCTGGAGAATGGCCAAGTTGGATAGTCACTGACTGGAAAGGCAGAAACGAAGAGACCGAAACGAGTCACCTTCCATTGGGATTTCGAAGTGCGAGCTCCTCAGACACCACCGACAGAAGGCCCAAAGGACAACACACCCCACATACACCCAACTGAGACCCCATTGCATCTTCCACCTCCAGAGCCACCGCAATCCACTTCACGTTGGTCCAACCCGCAATCGCCGTCTTCGCCAGTTTTCACATTTCCAGCCCGCCTCCCAAACACATCGCAAACGAGACAACACATCGAGCAGACTGGCCAACAAGCAAAGCATTCCTCCGAACGAGCGACTTCGCTTTGGAGCGAAATGCCGTCTGCACACCATCTGCTCAACCGCATGTGTCGTCGCAGGTCCGCTCCAATCCATCGGAGATTGGAGAAACTGGCGGATTGTCTCGAACACAGGCCACTCAACCCCAAAATGTCAGAAACACACCAAATGCTCTCTTTTCTCTCATCCAAATGCCGCAGACTCTCCTCCACACTTCATCAAGGCCGACCCAACCTGACACATCCTCCCACAAACACTCGTCCGTCGCGATATCGCTGATTTCGGAGTGCCTCACGAAGGAAGAAGCAAAGGAAGCGCGACAGTCGCTGGTGTGGCCAGTTGACAATGGGAATGTGGTGGAGTGGGTTAGGGGGAGGGAGGGTGTGTGGAGAGTGTGGCTGAGGAGAAGGAGAGGAAGAGAGGAGACAGGAAGAACAAGATGAACGGGAAATGAAAAGGAAATTGATGGATCGGATGAGTCCAGCCACACTCGCATTCTGTTCATTCCCACCACTTCCTCATCCAACGTTTGCTCTTCACAACGAGTGTCGCTGTTGCCAGAACGACTTCACGACACACCAACACGCCACGCTCGACTCGACGCTTTGCTGGACACTCTTGTAACAAGAGTGGAGCAGCTCCTTCGGATTGATTGGTTTGTTCGAGAGAAGGAGCGGATGGCGCGCGCTTAATGGCCACTGCCGTTCCATTCGAAGGAGTTGGGAGATTTGGTTGACTTGTGTAATTCTCAATGAAATAATCCAAGCGTCACAAAATCGCACAGACGCAGAAACTCTCCTAAAAAATCATCTTTTTTCGTCTATCATACCGAAATACATCATTACTGAACTTTTTTTCATTTTCAAAAAACATTAAAGTTGTCTCGATCAACCCAAACATCTCACGTTTTTTCCATTTTTCTCTTTAATGGACGGTTTATTTCCATTGTCTCACATGGAGACCTCTTTTTTTGTTGTTTTCCATCCTTTCCCTGTCTTAGAACTTGTTTTGCAATAAAAAGTATGTAAAATGTGTTGATCTTAAAAAGGCCATTTCATGCGCGATCAGGCTTGAAATCTATAAATTCATCTTTCTCATGTGTACTCAACAACTAAATCTTAATTCTGTAAAATTTGATTTTTTTCCACGCTCATATATAATTTGCATCATTTCATTGAGAATTACTCACTTGGAGCTTCGGAAGAGGATTGATTGTGAATGAAGTGAGCTTTCGTTGTTCTCCTATCTTTGTTTGTCTTCATTTCTGAATCATTTCACAAACGTTCTTCGTCTGTTTCCCTTCTGAACATATGGGTGAGAGTCTGAGCGAAGTCAAAACTGCCTGAGATGACTTCTCTCAAATTTTACTCATATTCTGACAACATTTCGAATAAAAATAGAGAAACAGAAACATGAGGGAAACGTGTCAAAACATGTTAATGATAAGGTAGATTCGTGACAGAAAGGTTGCCCAGCTTCTTGACCAATCGAGTGCTTGGAGTCCGTGTACCATATGGTCGATTCAGTAGTACTTCATCATCAGATTCTGATTCATTCTCTGTCCGTCTTTGCGGCCTCTTAAATTTGGTGATTTTGCTCAGAATTGAGTTGATCTCTTCAGGAGATATCGACTCACTGGATGTGTCCGTCTTCATGGCTAGGAGGAGAGCATTACGTCGCTCGACACGACATAGCGTATCGTGTTTTGTCGGACATTCTGAGACGGGAGTCTGTTCCGGATATGATCTGATCACTCTTGGAGGCGTAGATTTTGGCTTCAAAAAGTGGACAATTGTCCACAGGTTGAGAGGAAGACATGCAAATGGCGAAGCGTATACACAGCCATTTTCGACTTTAAAATTCAGAAAATCTTTGATGCGTGGGAGGGTGTACGTCTCAAAGAGTTCTGTTGACTCAATTTCCACCAAATGGAAACTGTGTGAAGGCGGAATATGTTTCAGTTTGATCTGTGAACGAAAAAAGTCGATAAGTTGTTGAACTGTCGTAATTGAGTTGTCAATTTTGGATGATCGGAGACAGCTTGCGAGGACTCCGAAGGCTCCGTCGCAGACGCACTTCCCATGCCCCTCGCAAAAAAAGGCGACTGATACCGTGCATTGGGGTAGATAGGCCTGTAATCCAAAGAAAACAAAATGGAGAAAAGAGCCGGAACGAAAATGAGGGCCAGTATCGGACCAAAGATATAGGTGGGTGAGAGAACGAAAGTCAGACATGAGAAGGAGATCTCTGAAGCAATGGATGACATGTTGTGTGTCATGATTTAGTGTTTTCGAGAGGAAGTGGAAATATCGAATTTGGTGGGTTTGATCATCTTGTTTTGTGAACAGTGCAAAACCAAGATGGGATATTTGCTGTTTCTTATAAAAATCTTTGGAATGTTGTTCAGGGGAGACGCACAGGCGCCAATTTTCTTTGAAATCAAAGACGAGCAGTCCTTGTCCCTTTTGGAGTTGTTCCACTTGAGAATGATACGAGTCTCTTGTTATTCTCGCTTGTTCCTTGTGGTCTTCGAGAATTTGTTTCTCTCTTTTCTCTCCTTGCGAGAGTTCTCCTCCTTGACTGTGAAGTGATGATTCCTGCCGCTTCAGTTGATCCAGTCTTCCGCAACGATTGCATATATCCGTCCTCCTTCTTGGTTTTGAGAGATGCTTGCAAAATCGGCGAAATGACGATTTCGAGATTCGATTTGCTGGATGTTCTTGACAGTACAACTGATGTAGGTTTTTTTGAGAATCATTGAGAGTTCGAGCCGACCATTTCCATTTATATCTGTCTGTATTGAATTTTTTGGGGAGATTGTCATGGTCCCTTGATTGTTCTTGTCGGACCGCTTCTTCAACGAATTCAGGTTTTGTTTTTTTTGTTTGTGCTGTACACGATTCCACTGAATGTTTGTGAAGGAATGTGTGGACCAGTAACTGTGTTTCCACGGGAATTGAATGTCTGGATTGGTTTTGGATTGGTGATCTTTCTGGTGGGTATAAATTCAGGCGCTTCAAACGATATGGATGGCGTAGAGTGTTTTGATCTATACCAAATCGGTATTTTTTGAAGTCTTCAAAGGTGAAGACTTGCAGAAGAGCAGTGAGCAGGAGAACTTTGGAGTGCTTGGACATTGATAAGAATGCGAGACGAAGTTGTTTCATTAGGCTGTCGAAGGATTCTACTTGAAGAGAATAAGAAGTTAGAAATGACAGAAATAAACCAAGATGTTTGCGACGAAGGGCATCTTCCACTTTCTTTCCTTCTGATGTGTGTTCAATCGTAAACTTGAGTAGGGCCTCCGGGTTCAGATGATCGAGTTCTTTCGCTCTATTGATGATCTGTCTGGCACGAGCTTGACTTGTTTTACGTGTTACGCGATATTCGGTATTCATTCTGATCAGACCCAAGTTTTGACATCATCCAGATTCTTGCCCATATTTGTTTCGACGATCGCGAATCAGTGGGATGATCAGATCTTCTCTTTAATGGAGAACGATTCACAATCTTCGAACCCAACCAATAACGTATCTTTGACTTACTTACCCGACTCACATTCAACTGTGACCGTTTTGCATCACCCTTTTCTGGTTTTCGATCCCAATTCAGATTTGTCTTTGGAGGACAAATCAGCCGTTTACTGTTCACTTGTTACTCTTGTGAAAGTAGGATATCGTTTTGACAATTCACTTCAAGACAGAGCTGCCCAATTTTTGAAGAGCCTCGAGCCGAAGTGGGTCGAACACGATTATCCAGGCAAACTCGTTACAAACCTCGTTCCCTCTTCAGCTGGATCTCTTTCTGGCTTTTTGGAGAGTATTGTCACTCTGTTGTCATCTCCACACTCGACTGTTGTGACTCCAGCGTTGTCATTCCTCTTCAATGTCACAGTTATGTCATCACCTGCAATCCGATGTCCTCTCGTGGAGTTGGATCTCATCAGCAATGTCTTGGCGACTATGCAACCTCACACACTGCCGATTTCAGGAAATGAAGAGGTAATCGACACCCTTTCTTGGATAATCATCGAATGCGTCTCTCTCGCGTCTCCGTTTTCTCTCAGGGTACTTGGCATCACTACTGCTTCCGACGCATTCAATCATCGTGAAATGATCTTTCAGAAGGTCGTTCTTCCATCGTCTCAATTTGTGACATTTCTGATCTCCAATCGTCACATCCTCGATGGCCAGTTATTACATGACTTCACGTCTCTATTGAGCACATTCCTTCGGATTTCCCCGTTTCACCGTCCAATATTGGAATATGTTGTCGCATCTCCAATTGCGATAACATTCACAAGTTGTCTCACGTCTGTCGAAAAAGAGGACCATCTCGAGACGAGTCTCATCAACATCGACGATTCGCCGACAGAATGGAAGAAAGAAGGCGCAGAAGTGGCCCAATCTGAAAAACAGATAATGCAAGCTCTAATTTCGGAAGGCATCGAAGACACACTCGAACAGATGCTGATGAGCGACGAGGGTGGATATTCCGGCGCCAATATCATTTCCAGCAGTCACTCAATCTCGAAAGTGTTGGGATCGAATCTGCCGAAGCGGAGAATGATGATTCTCAATTGACGTGTCGAAACTGCCTCTCTCGAATGACTCCAACTCATTTCTGCGGACTCTCCTCGGATGTTGGGAATTACATGATTGCTGGTGCAGATGAACAGATTCTGGGATGGCCTGCAATCGTCCAGAAATGGTTTGCTCTTTTGGGTTCGTCGTTCTCAACGCGGCTGTCTTTGACTGACACATCGTCAACCGTCCTCTCTCCACACAATTCATGGCGTCCCTGAACGACACGTTGTGACCAGATTATCTTTCCCAATCTCGACTTTTGGACCATCTCAACGACACATCTCGTTTTTCTCTTCGAAATGGTATCTACCCGAAATTTACGCCATTCCACAGCCATCTCCGATCTGTTCAGGTGTGTTCTCTTTTTTGGGCTTCTTGTACTTCCGTAATCAGCACTTTCCAGTTTTTTGATTCTGTTCTCCTCACCTTTTCTGATCACTCATCTCCCTCTTTTTCTCTCAACCTCCCACACTCTGATCCGTCCTTTTCCCTCGTTGCAGTGTTTCCCCAAACTTGAAGTCGATAGGGCTCACTTCAAGTCCAACTTGTCCAACTCGCCTTCGAAATGACGGTACGTATGTTGTGCAGACAATATGTTTTGAAACGTCACACACCTTTCACAACCCGAATAGAAGATATCTGCATACGATGATTGACAGCCAGGTCCTGTAAAGTAAACAATGGTCTGATCAAGGCGGCTTTCTAATGGAAGAAGGAACTGCTTCTTTAAACACATCCAATGATGACTATCTGACTCATTCACGGAACTTACTTTCAACTGTGATCGTTTTGCCCAACCCTTTTCTGAATTGGGATCCCAATTCAGAATTATCGATTGATGACAAATTGAGAATTTACCATTCACTAGTTGCCCACATCAAAGCAGAACACTCATTTTGCAATGCCCTTCAAGATAGAGCTGCCCGATTTTTGAAAAGCCTCGAGCCTAAATGGTACCAAAATGAACTCGTCTCGAGACTCGTCACAGACCTCGTGCCGTCTTCAAACGGATCGACTTCTGGCTTTGTTGATAGCATTGCCTCTCTGTTATCATGTCCCCACTCGATTGTGGTTGCTGCAGCGATCTCGTTCCTTCGAAGTTCTACAAGAGCTGTATCGCTTGAAATTCGATGTCGTCTCGTGGAATCAGATCTCGTTTCCACTTCTTTGGTGAGTCTTCAACCACACACACTGTCACTATCAGCATCGGAAGATATATTCGACAAACAATTACAAATCATCGAAGAATGCCTCAAACTCGCTCATCCTTTCACTCTCTTGAAACTAGGCATCACTGTTGAAGACGATGCGATCAGCCATCATGAAATACTATTCCAGAAGGTTGTGATCGCATCGTCTCAATTTGTGACATTTCTGATCTCAAATCGGTTCATCCTCAATGGAAAGTTGTTAGCGTCGTTCATGTCTCTATTAGTCAAGCTCTTGATTATAGCTCCATTCCATCTCCCAACATTGGAGTTTGTCATCGCGTCTCCGATTGTGATGGCATTTTTCAGTTGTCTCTCGATCGTCAAAGATTCGAAACAACTCTTGTGCGCCCTGGACAACATCAACACTTTGATTAAAATTTGGAAGAAACAAAGCTCGGAAGTGTCCCAATCTGGAAAACAAATCCTCCAAGCACTGATTTCAGAAGGCTTCGAAAACTCACTCGAACAGATGCTGATGATCAATAAGGGCGGAGCTTACGGCTTCAGATTTGTTCGTGCTTGTGAGTCAATCTCGAAGTTGCTGGGATCGAATGTGAGGCTGTGAACGATTGCATCTCAATTGACGTGTCGAAACTGCGTCTCTCGAATGACTCCAGCTCATTTATGCGGACTCTCCTCGGATGTTGGGAATATTCTGATTGCTGGTGCAGACGAACAGATTCTGGGATTGCCTCCAATCGTCCAGAAATGGTTTGCTCTTTTGGGTTCATCGTTCTCAACGCGGCTGTCTTAGACTGACACATCGTCAACCGTCCTCTCTCCAAACAATTCCTAGCGTCCCTCAACGATACATTGTGACGAGATTCTCTTTATCAATCACGACTTTTGGAGCATCTCAGAAACACATCTCGTTTCTCTCGTTGAAATGAGATGCGCCCCGCATTCCCGCCCTTCCACAGCCATCCACAATTGGTTTCATGATCATCTCGCTCGTTGACTATCCTCTCAGACATTTTTCTCGTTCCTGGCACCGATCCCCAAACAACAATCCGAGATCGAAAATACCAGCACTCATGTCGAGTGTGTTTGTCCACATGGGGTTTAATCTGCATGCAGCATCGTCAGAGATGGAACATCTTGTTGCGCAGCTGATTTCTGCCGTTCGACAACGAGCTCACGTCCGAAGCGAAAAGGAAGATCATTAGATCCCACTACCCGTTCTGATGTCGATTCTGAACATTGCCTAAGTTGTACATTCAATAACCGGAAAGGAAGGATCGGAGTTACTAACGAGGCGCTGTTCAGATGGCGCTTTTGGAAGACGGAATGATCGCCCGATTTCAATCGCTTTTGGACTGAGCATGCGTTGAATCACTTTTCAGACGATGAGGAACTCCATCACGCCAACACTCCTCCAAACGAGCTCTCTTCTCAACACTGTCGTCACTCTCTTCAGATCGCCGTCCATTCCACTCGAAACGACAGAATGGACTCCACAACTCCGCTGGCACAATCGGAACTGGAATGGCCAGCCATCTCGTCTCTCTGCTGGATTGAGGGTGAACTGCATCGTTCGTCGACTGATCCGACCAAACACACTTCCACCAATCAACACAACTCTGTCGACACACACTGGCGTTGTTGTTGTTTTTTGGTGTCGTTGGAGAGCATCAAGTTTGGGAGATGCAGGTGTCTGAAGAGGAAGAACTCCGCCACCGACCTCGTGCTTGGACTGAACAACCGTGCTCCCAGTGTCTGGTTCCTCGTCTGATGAATGGAACACGTGATTGCTGAGGATGGCTGTGGGAGATTGTTTGTGATGACGAGATGAGAAGCAACGAGAAGCAGATGTCAACTGCGACAATCTCTACGAAGGTGTAACGTGCCAGACAGGAAAAGATTTGTTATCATTAATAGTCCATTTCTTTATTCTGTTAGCCTTGATTGTATTTCAAAGAACGATTCGCGCATTGTACAACTGGTTCGATTGGAAACAGTGAAACACAACCAATGGGAAGATCAACCATCGTTCTGAATGGGAAACAATCCAACTCGTTCGAAAACATCATCTGGTGCCTCTTTGAACCTTTCACAGGAATCAGGTTCAACTGTGGACACATTGCTGGAACCTTTCCTGAATTTCGATGAAAACGCAGAATTGTCATTTGATGAGAAATCAACCATTTACAATTCACTTGTTGCCCTGGTGAAAGCACGATCTCATTTTGATAGTGCCCTTCAGGATAGAGCTGTCCGATTCTTGAAGAACCTCGAACCAAAATGGAATGAACCAGGATATTCAGCGGGACTCGTCAACGACCTCGTTCCCTCTTCAGATGGATCGCCTTCTGGCTTTGCTGCGAGCATTGTGACTCTGCTGTCATCTCCCCACTGGACTATTGTTACTGCAGCGTTGTCATTCCTCTTCGCAACATTTCGGCCATCATCTGCAATTCAATGTCAGCTCGTGGAGTCTGATCTCATCAGCAACGTGTTAGCGATTGTTCAACCTCATACGCTGCCAATCTCAGGAAATGAAACAATGATCAACAATCTAATCTTGATCATCATCCTTTGCCTCGAACTCGAATATCCGGTCTCTCTCAGCGACCTTGGCATCACTGATGCAGCAGACCAATTCAACCATCGTGAAATGATCTTTCAGAAGGTCGTTCTTTCGTCGTCTCAATTTGTGACATCTCTGATCTCAAATCGGAACATCCTCAGTCGAGACTCGTTCGACTCATTCATGTTACTATTGGTCAGATTCATTAAAATCGGCCCGTTTCATCGTCGAACATTGGAGTTTGTTGTCGCATCTCCGATTGCGATGGCAATCACAAGTTGTCTCTCGTTCATCGATTACAACCGTCATCTCTGGCTTACCTTCCAGCACATCGATCAATCACTCGACGACTGGAAGTGTTACGGCCCAGAAGTGGTCGAATCAGCAAAACGGATGATGAAAGCTCTGTTTTCAGAAGACTTCGAAGACACACTCGAGCAGATGCTGATGCGCAACAAGGGCGAAAATTATGGCTCAGAGCTTATTTACAGGTGTCACTCCATCTCGCTCTTGACGGGATCGAATGTGGAATTGACTGAAAACGATGAAGAAGAAGAAAGTGAAGTCGAACCTCCCCCTCTCGAATGACTGCTACTTATTTCTGTGGACTCTCCTCGGATGTTGGGAATGCGTTGATTGCTGGTACTGATGAACAGATTCTGGGATCGCCTCCAATCGTCCAGAAATGGTTTGCTCTTTTGGGTTGGTCGTTCTCAACGCGGCTGTCTTTGACTGTCACATCGTCAACCGTCCTCTCTCCAAACAATTCCTAGCGTCCCTGCACGATGCATTGTGACCAGATTGTCTTTCCCAATCTGGACTTGTGGACATCTCAGAAACACTTCTCGTTTATCTCGTCGAAATGGGATGCGCTCCACATTCCCGCCCTCCTACAGCCACACACGATCTGTTTGAGGTGTTTTTCATGATTTTTGAGATTCACGATTTGTGTAATCTCCCGTTTGTACTGTACTCATTCTTCTCACTCTATCTGTCAATCCGATCCTTCTCTCCCTTTCCTTGTCTCTCTCAACCACATTTCAGTATCTCTGGATGTGATTAATGCCCGTATTCAACAGACGAGTGTTTGATTCATGGTCTGAAGCAAGTCATTCAAACTCGAAACCAAACACACTAGACACACCTCTCCTCGTTCTCCAACATGGACCAACGATTCAACAGCACAATCCCCGGACGCTTCTCTTTTTCTCAAATTTGTCTGTGTTCTCCTCATCACACTCCGTCCTTCTTCTCTTCTCTCCTTCTCACTCGACCCATTCACTCCCCGATTCCACTGACTTCGCTTCTGAAATATCGTCCAACCGATTGACCCTCGCAGTGCCCCACACACCATCACAGTCGTCGGGACGAGACAGATCCATTTTTCAAACAGCCACAAAGCGAGACAGGAACTTATTTGTTATCAATGATGATTGATTTCATTCTTCTCCACACATCATCTCATTGGTTTGAACAATTCGTTTGTTGCGCAAGGATTTTGTGACTACGACAAAGTGACGAACAATGGGATGATCTTCTTACTCTTTCAATGGGAAAAGGAAATGCCTCTTTGCACAAACGTCGTGGTCCTCGTTTGAACAGTTCACATGAATCACCTTCGACTATCAACCCAGAACATGAGCCATTTCTGAATTTCGATGAGAACTCAAAATTGACGTTTTATCATCAATCAGAGATTTACAATTCCCTTTTTACTCTTGTGAAAGCAAAATATCCTTTGGACGATGCCCTTCTGGATAGAGCTGCCCGATTTTTGAAGAGCCTCGAGCAGAAGTGGAACGATAATGATCTTGCAGACAAACTCGAGACACGGCTCGTTCACTCTTCAGCCAGATCATCAGCTGGCTTTGTTCATAGCATTCTGACTCTGTTATCATCACCCCACTCGACTATGATGACCGCAGCGCTATCGTTCCTTTGCAAAACAACATCGAGATCATCGTCTGCAATTCTCACTGATTTGGTGGAAACAGATCTCTTCAGCAACGTGTTGGCAACTGTTCAACCTCACACACTGCCAATATCAGGAAATGAAGGGATATTCGACAATCTCAACCGAATCATCGTCGAATGCCTCGACCTTACAGAACCATATTATCTCGAGAAACTCGGCATCACTACCACAGTTGAGAAATTCAACCATCGTGAAATGATCTTTCAGAAGGTCGTGATCCCATCGTCTGAATTTGTGACGTTTCTGATCTCCAATCGATATCTTCTCAAACAGGACTCGTTGGGCTCGTTCATGGAACTGTTGTGCAAACTCCCTGAAATCGGTCCATATTACCGTCCAACATTGGAGTTTGTTCTCGCATCTCCGACTGTGATGGCTCTCTCAAGTTGCCTCTTGGTCATCGAAGACAAGGACCATCTCTGGTATTCACTTTACTACATCCACTCGTGGCTTGAAGAATGGCCAAAAGAAGGCCGAAAAGTGGTCAAATCTGGGAAACGGATGATTCAAGCCCTGTTTTCAGAAGGCTTCGAAGACACACTCGAACAGATGATCAGAACGAAGGACGGAAATTATGGTCGCAGTGTTGACGATAAAAGTCAGTTAATCTCACGCTCTCTGGGAGCGAATGTGAAAAAGCCACGATGATTGCATCTCAAATCACACGTCGAAACCGAGACTCTCGAATGCCTCCGAGTCGTTTCTGCGGACTCTCATCGGATGTTGGGAATGCACTAATTGCTGGTGCAGATGAACAGATTCTGAGATCGCCTCCAATCGTCCAGAAACGGTCTGCTGTTTTGGGTTTGTCGTTCTCAACGCGACTGTCTTTGACTGTCACATCGTCAACCGTCCTCTCTCCAAACAATTCCTGGTGTCCCTGAACGATGCATTGTGACCAGATTATCTTTCCCATTCTCGACTTTTGGACATCTCTGAAACAATTCTCGTTTATCTCGTCAAAATGGGATGTAGCCCACATTTCAACCATTCCACAGCCATCCACGATCTGTCTGAGGTGTCTTCTCGTTATTTGACTTCATCCACCTTCATCCTCAGCTGGATCTTCTTTTTATTCGTTTTTCAATCCTCATCTGTTCTTCTGGCCTCCCGTCATCTTCCCGTTCTCTCAGATTCTCCCACAAGCAGAGCATGAACAAGGGATGGACGCTCATCACGACTATTTTGCACTGTTCTCGAAGAACCCTTCACTCTTCCCAGTTTGCCCATCAACCTCTCTTCTTTTCGTATTTTCCTGTCCATGTCAACCGCGTCCCAGTCAGTCCGTGATTCGTCTGTCGCAGAGACAATTGATGGTCGGAATGGTCGGGAACAGCCCAAACGTGAACGAGAGCGACTCCACTCAGTCTGTCGCACCCCGACTGAAGCAGACGAAGCCCGTTGGCCGTCTCCTTCCTCCAACCAACCCTGCCCTCGAGTGGATCCCACTGCCGACAAGCAAGACCGACGAGACACTCCCGTTCGCCCTGCCTGCGTCGACGTTCTTTCTGCTCCATTTCTCCGTCCGACCGCGTGTCTTCATCCTCGTCGACCGTCGTTCTCGACATATCACATGAATTGTGTCGTGTTCGTTATGCATGTGATGTGCAGCTCGCAGAAGAAGAAGAAGCTGAACAGACTGTCGAAAGATGGTCGGACACAAAGCACACGAAATACGAATCTTAGATTGGTTGAGATCGAGTAGATTTGTATTTGTTCATCTCATGTTGTGATTATTGGAATTGTTGTCAATTTTTGAACCATGGTTGAATACTCTTCCGATTCGATTGTACTCCCCAAAGGGCTTGATCGAACCATCGTCATCGATGGAAGATGAATATCCTCATCAATTAACTCCAAATCATTCTATTGTATCCAATAACTCCGACGCAGATGGAAGAATCCTTTCAGAACGTGAACCATTCTTTAATTTCGATGTGAACTCTGACTTGTCGTTTGAAGACAAATCGAGGATTTACAATTCGCTTGCTGCACTGGTGAAAGAGGAATTTCCTTTTGACAATGCACTTCAATCCAGAGCTGTCCAATTTTTGGAAAGCCTAGAACCGAATTGGATGCAACAAGCACTAGCGAATCAACTCGTCACGGACCTCGTTCCCTGTTCAGCTGGATCGCATTCTGGCTTCATTGAGAGCATTCTTACTCTGTTGTCATCTCCCCACTGGACTGTGGTTGGTGCAGCGTTGTCGTTTCTCCAGAATATCTCATTTGCTTCCTCAAAGAAATTCGAGACCGTCTTGCGGAATCAGATCTCGTCAGCAACGTCTTGGCGACTGCCCAACCTCACTCACTGCCAATTTCAGGAAATGAAACAATTCTCTACAATCTCATCATTGTCATCATCCTATGCTTCGACATTGCATCTCCATCATCTCTCAGTGAACTTGGCCTCACTACTGCCGTCGACCAATCCAACCATCGTGAAATGATCTTTCAGAAGGTCGTGATCCCATCGTCTCAATTTGTATCATTTCTGATCTCAAATCGACGCATCCTCACTGGACTATTGTTGAACTCATCCATGAATCTATTGAGCCAACACATTCAAATAGGCCCATTTCATCGTCAAACATTGGAGTTTGTTCTCGCATCTCCGATTGCGATGGCATTCTCAAGTTATCTCTCGTTCATCGAAAGAAATGATGGTGACCTCTGGTACGTTCTCATCAACATCAACCGATCGCTGTTAGAATGGAAGAACGAAGGCCCAGAAGTGGTCGAATCAGCAAAACGGATGATGCAAGCACTGTTTTAAGAAGGCTTCGAAGATACACTCGAACAGATGCTGATGAACAACAAGGGCGGAGATTATGGTCGCCAGGTTGTCGACAAATGTCACTCGATCTCGCTCTTGTTGGGATCGAATATGGAATTCACTGAATGGTGAGATCTGAAATGCCGCGTTGAAACAACCTCTCTCGACTGACTCCACAATGATTTCTGCGGACTCTCGTCGGATGTTGGGAATGATGTGATTGCTGGTGCCGACGAACAGATTCTGGGATCGTCTCCAATCGTCCAGAAATGGTCTGCTCTTTTCTGTTGGTCGTTCTCAACGCGACTGTCTTTGACTGTCACATCGTCAACCGTCCTCTCTCCAAACAATTCCTTGTGTCCCTGAACGACACATTGTGACCTGATTATCTTTCCCAATCTCAACTATTGAACCTTCTCAGAAACACATCTCATCTATCTCATCAAAATGAGATGTACCACACATTCCAGCCATTTCACAGCCACATACGATCTATTTGAGGTGTGTTCTCTTTTTTGGTCTTCTTGCATTTCCGCCATGGGCAGCAACATCATATTATTATTTTTCAATCCTCATCAATTCTTCAGGCCTAATTTCATCATTATTTTCTCTCAGACTCTCCCGCAGGCAGACCATGAACAAGGGATGGACGCTCATCACGACTATTTTGCATTTGTGAAGAACAATCCTACACATTCTCTGTTTTGTCCATCCACCTCTCCTCTTTTCGTGTTATTGTGTCCATGCCAACCGCGTCCCAGTCAGTCCGTGATTCGTCTGTCGCAGAGACAATTGATGGTCGGAATGGTCGGGAACAGCCCAAACGTGAACGAGAGCGACTCCACTCAGTCTGTCGCACCCCGACTGAAGCAGACGAAGCCCGTTGGCCGTCTCCTTCCTCCAACCAACCCTGCCCTCGAGTGGATCCCACTGCCGACAAGCAAGACCGACGAGACACTCCCGTTCGCCCTGCCTGCGTCGACGTTCTTTCTGCTCCATTTCTCCGTCCGACCGCGTGTCTTCATCCTCGTCGACCGTCGTTCTCGACATATCACATGAATTGTGTCGTGTTCGTTATGCATGTGATGTGCAGCTCGCAGAAGAAGAAGAAGCTGAACAGACTGTCGAAAGATGGTCGGACACAAAGCACACGAAATACGAATCTTAGATTGGTTGAGATCGAGTAGATTTGTATTTGTTCATCTCATGTTGTGATTATTGGAATTGTTGTCAATTTTTGAACCATGGTTGAATACTCTTCCGATTCGATTGTACTCCCCAAAGGGCTTGATCGAACCATCGTCATCGATGGAAGATGAATATCCTCATCAATTAACTCCAAATCATTCTATTGTATCCAATAACTCCGACGCAGATGGAAGAATCCTTTCAGAACGTGAACCATTCTTTAATTTCGATGTGAACTCTGACTTGTCGTTTGAAGACAAATCGAGGATTTACAATTCGCTTGCTGCACTGGTGAAAGAGGAATTTCCTTTTGACAATGCACTTCAATCCAGAGCTGTCCAATTTTTGGAAAGCCTAGAACCGAATTGGATGCAACAAGCACTAGCGAATCAACTCGTCACGGACCTCGTTCCCTGTTCAGCTGGATCGCATTCTGGCTTCATTGAGAGCATTCTTACTCTGTTGTCATCTCCCCACTGGACTGTGGTTGGTGCAGCGTTGTCGTTTCTCCAGAATATCTCATTTGCTTCCTCAAAAGAAATTCGAGACCGTCTTGCGGAATCAGATCTCGTCAGCAACGTCTTGGCGACTGCCCAACCTCACTCACTGCCAATTTCAGGAAATGAAACAATTCTCTACAATCTCATCATTGTCATCATCCTATGCTTCGACATTGCATCTCCATCATCTCTCAGTGAACTTGGCCTCACTACTGCCGTCGACCAATCCAACCATCGTGAAATGATCTTTCAGAAGGTCGTGATCCCATCGTCTCAATTTGTATCATTTCTGATCTCAAATCGACGCATCCTCACTGGACTATTGTTGAACTCATCCATGAATCTATTGAGCCAACACATTCAAATAGGCCCATTTCATCGTCAAACATTGGAGTTTGTTCTCGCATCTCCGATTGCGATGGCATTCTCAAGTTATCTCTCGTTCATCGAAAGAAATGATGGTGACCTCTGGTACGTTCTCATCAACATCAACCGATCGCTGTTAGAATGGAAGAACGAAGGCCCAGAAGTGGTCGAATCAGCAAAACGGATGATGCAAGCACTGTTTTAAGAAGGCTTCGAAGATACACTCGAACAGATGCTGATGAACAACAAGGGCGGAGATTATGGTCGCCAGGTTGTCGACAAATGTCACTCGATCTCGCTCTTGTTGGGATCGAATATGGAATTCACTGAATGGTGAGATCTGAAATGCCGCGTTGAAACAACCTCTCTCGACTGACTCCACAATGATTTCTGCGGACTCTCGTCGGATGTTGGGAATGATGTGATTGCTGGTGCCGACGAACAGATTCTGGGATCGTCTCCAATCGTCCAGAAATGGTCTGCTCTTTTCTGTTGGTCGTTCTCAACGCGACTGTCTTTGACTGTCACATCGTCAACCGTCCTCTCTCCAAACAATTCCTTGTGTCCCTGAACGACACATTGTGACCTGATTATCTTTCCCAATCTCAACTATTGAACCTTCTCAGAAACACATCTCATCTATCTCATCAAAATGAGATGTACCACACATTCCAGCCATTTCACAGCCACATACGATCTATTTGAGGTGTGTTCTCTTTTTGGTCTTCTTGCATTTCCGCCATGGGCAGCAACATCATATTATTATTTTCAATCCTCATCAATTCTTCAGGCCTAATTTCATCATTATTTTCTCTCAGACTCTCCCGCAGGCAGACCATGAACAAGGGATGGACGCTCATCACGACTATTTTGCATTTGTGAAGAACAATCCTACACATTCTCTGTTTTGTCCATCCACCTCTCCTCTTTTCGTGTTATTGTGTCCATGCCAACCGCGTCCCAGTCAGTCCGTGATTCGTCTGTCGCAGAGACAATTGATGGTCGGAATGGTCGGGAACAGCCCAAACGTGAACGAGAGCGACTCCACTCAGTCTGTCGCACCCCGACTGAAGCAGACGAAGCCCGTTGGCCGTCTCCTTCCTCCAACCAACCCTGCCCTCGAGTGGATCCCACTGCCGACAAGCAAGACCGACGAGACACTCCCGTTCGCCCTGCCTGCGTCGACGTTCTTTCTGCTCCATTTCTCCGTCCGACCGCGTGTCTTCATCCTCGTCGACCGTCGTTCTCGACATATCACATGAATTGTGTCGTGTTCGTTATGCATGTGATGTGCAGCTCGCAGAAGAAGAAGAAGCTGAACAGACTGTCGAAAGATGGTCGGACACAAAGCACACGAAATACGAATCTTAGATTGGTTGAGATCGAGTAGATTTGTATTTGTTCATCTCATGTTGTGATTATTGGAATTGTTGTCAATTTTTGAACCATGGTTGAATACTCTTCCGATTCGATTGTACTCCCCAAAGGGCTTGATCGAACCATCGTCATCGATGGAAGATGAATATCCTCATCAATTAACTCCAAATCATTCTATTGTATCCAATAACTCCGACGCAGATGGAAGAATCCTTTCAGAACGTGAACCATTCTTTAATTTCGATGTGAACTCTGACTTGTCGTTTGAAGACAAATCGAGGATTTACAATTCGCTTGCTGCACTGGTGAAAGAGGAATTTCCTTTTGACAATGCACTTCAATCCAGAGCTGTCCAATTTTTGGAAAGCCTAGAACCGAATTGGATGCAACAAGCACTAGCGAATCAACTCGTCACGGACCTCGTTCCCTGTTCAGCTGGATCGCATTCTGGCTTCATTGAGAGCATTCTTACTCTGTTGTCATCTCCCCACTGGACTGTGGTTGGTGCAGCGTTGTCGTTTCTCCAGAATATCTCATTTGCTTCCTCAAAAGAAATTCGAGACCGTCTTGCGGAATCAGATCTCGTCAGCAACGTCTTGGCGACTGCCCAACCTCACTCACTGCCAATTTCAGGAAATGAAACAATTCTCTACAATCTCATCATTGTCATCATCCTATGCTTCGACATTGCATCTCCATCATCTCTCAGTGAACTTGGCCTCACTACTGCCGTCGACCAATCCAACCATCGTGAAATGATCTTTCAGAAGGTCGTGATCCCATCGTCTCAATTTGTATCATTTCTGATCTCAAATCGACGCATCCTCACTGGACTATTGTTGAACTCATCCATGAATCTATTGAGCCAACACATTCAAATAGGCCCATTTCATCGTCAAACATTGGAGTTTGTTCTCGCATCTCCGATTGCGATGGCATTCTCAAGTTGGGAGAATAATTTTCAATTGTGCCATCACAGTATGGTGTGTCACAAAAAATGAAAATTGGCCTATTTATCGTTCAAGTGTTCAATAGGAAGGATACAGGTGAATTTTTGGATTTCAAGCATGATCGAGCTTGAAATGGCCTTTTTAAGATCAACACCTTTTTGCACAGTTTTTTTTGCAAAACAACTTCTAAAACAGTGAAAGGATGGAAAACAACAAAAAAAGAGGTCTCTATGTGAGATTATGGAAATAAATCGTCCATTAAAGAGAAAAATGGAAAAAACGTGAAATTTCTGAGTTGATCGAGACAACTTCTATGTTTTTTTGAAAATGAAAAAAGTTCAGAAATGATGTATTGCGAGATGATAGACGAAAAAAGTTGATTATTTTGGAGAATTTCTTCGTCTGTGCAATTTGGTGACGCGTGGCACATTTCAACAATATTCTCCCAGTTATCTCTCGTTCATCGAAAGAAATGATGGTGACCTCTGGTACGTTCTCATCAACATCAACCGATCGCTGTTAGAATGGAAGAACGAAGGCCCAGAAGTGGTCGAATCAGCAAAACGGATGATGCAAGCACTGTTTTAAGAAGGCTTCGAAGATACACTCGAACAGATGCTGATGAACAACAAGGGCGGAGATTATGGTCGCCAGGTTGTCGACAAATGTCACTCGATCTCGCTCTTGTTGGGATCGAATATGGAATTCACTGAATGGTGAGATCTGAAATGCCGCGTTGAAACAACCTCTCTCGACTGACTCCACAATGATTTCTGCGGACTCTCGTCGGATGTTGGGAATGATGTGATTGCTGGTGCCGACGAACAGATTCTGGGATCGTCTCCAATCGTCCAGAAATGGTCTGCTCTTTTCTGTTGGTCGTTCTCAACGCGACTGTCTTTGACTGTCACATCGTCAACCGTCCTCTCTCCAAACAATTCCTTGTGTCCCTGAACGACACATTGTGACCTGATTATCTTTCCCAATCTCAACTATTGAACCTTCTCAGAAACACATCTCATCTATCTCATCAAAATGAGATGTACCACACATTCCAGCCATTTCACAGCCACATACGATCTATTTGAGGTGTGTTCTCTTTTTTGGTCTTCTTGCATTTCCGCCATGGGCAGCAACATCATATTATTATTTTTCAATCCTCATCAATTCTTCAGGCCTAATTTCATCATTATTTTCTCTCAGACTCTCCCGCAGGCAGACCATGAACAAGGGATGGACGCTCATCACGACTATTTTGCATTTGTGAAGAACAATCCTACACATTCTCTGTTTTGTCCATCCACCTCTCCTCTTTTCGTGTTATTGTGTCCATGCCAACCGCGTCCCAGTCAGTCCGTGATTCGTCTGTCGCAGAGACAATTGATGGTCGGAATGGTCGGGAACAGCCCAAACGTGAACGAGAGCGACTCCACTCAGTCTGTCGCACCCCGACTGAAGCAGACGAAGCCCGTTGGCCGTCTCCTTCCTCCAACCAACCCTGCCCTCGAGTGGATCCCACTGCCGACAAGCAAGACCGACGAGACACTCCCGTTCGCCCTGCCTGCGTCGACGTTCTTTCTGCTCCATTTCTCCGTCCGACCGCGTGTCTTCATCCTCGTCGACCGTCGTTCTCGACATATCACATGAATTGTGTCGTGTTCGTTATGCATGTGATGTGCAGCTCGCAGAAGAAGAAGAAGCTGAACAGACTGTCGAAAGATGGTCGGACACAAAGCACACGAAATACGAATCTTAGATTGGTTGAGATCGAGTAGATTTGTATTTGTTCATCTCATGTTGTGATTATTGGAATTGTTGTCAATTTTTGAACCATGGTTGAATACTCTTCCGATTCGATTGTACTCCCCAAAGGGCTTGATCGAACCATCGTCATCGATGGAAGATGAATATCCTCATCAATTAACTCCAAATCATTCTATTGTATCCAATAACTCCGACGCAGATGGAAGAATCCTTTCAGAACGTGAACCATTCTTTAATTTCGATGTGAACTCTGACTTGTCGTTTGAAGACAAATCGAGGATTTACAATTCGCTTGCTGCACTGGTGAAAGAGGAATTTCCTTTTGACAATGCACTTCAATCCAGAGCTGTCCAATTTTTGGAAAGCCTAGAACCGAATTGGATGCAACAAGCACTAGCGAATCAACTCGTCACGGACCTCGTTCCCTGTTCAGCTGGATCGCATTCTGGCTTCATTGAGAGCATTCTTACTCTGTTGTCATCTCCCCACTGGACTGTGGTTGGTGCAGCGTTGTCGTTTCTCCAGAATATCTCATTTGCTTCATCGCCTGCAATTCAATGTCGTCTCGTGGAATCTCACAAATGCTGGGAGGGAGTGCGAAAAGGCCGCAATGGTGGGATCTAGAATGACACATCGAAGCTGCCTCTCTCGAATGACTCCAACTCGTCTTTGTGGACTCTCCTCGGATGTTGAGAATGCGCTGATTGCTGGTGCCGACGAACAGATTCTGGGATGGCCTCCAATTGTCCAGAAGTGGTGTGCTCTTCTTGGTTCGTCGTTCTCAACGCGGCTGTCTTTGACTGTCACATCGTCAACCGTTCTCTCTCCACACAATTCCTGGTGTCCCAAAACGGCACATTGTGACCAGATTATCTTTCCCAATTTCGACTTTTGGACCATCTCAAACACATCTTGTTTATCTCCTCAAAATGGGATCTATGCTACATTCTAGCCATTCCATGGCCCCCACGATTTGTATGAGCTTTGTTTGACGTGTATGATCACACCTTTTGTACTGTGACACAAAACTGATCAAACCGAACTCAATTCTTTGAATCTAGAAAAAAATAACTCTCCTCTTCTGAATGAGTGACCCAACTTCGATATCACCTTCATCCATTAGCTCTCTCTCTCCTATTTGGGGCGAAAATGAGCTCGCCAATATTGCTCAGTCTCAGGAGACATGGACTGTATCTCTCGAATCGCATATCCAACGGCTTAGCAGAGGAGATGAATGTGTTTCTTGGACAGTGTGTTGAGTTTTTATATTTCTTCCGTCCTACAGAGAATTATTGAGTGGTTTGTTGAAACAGTTATCGGAATTGAAGACTTCAGAAAAATGCAACCTTCTGCACCGCCCCTGTCCCTGAATGACGTCCGGATCGATACTTCCTCCACAATTTTGATCGGTTTCCAAATTTCCTTCAATCATTCACCTGCTCAGCACCTCATTCCCCGCAACTGGAATCACCAATCGCAGGTTCACTTTCTTCCGACATCTCCACGCTCTGCCACTTCTTTCTGCACATACATCGAACTCTCGAACAGCAAACCCGATTGATCATCCCAGTTGATCCGAAACAGGAGTATCTTGTCTTCGCTCGCATCATGCTTGCCCTAATCGATTATTTCGTGGCTTCTGGCGATCTCATTCTCCAACTCTCGTCTCGAACAGATCAATTACAAATACTTGTGGATTCTTATTTTAAATTAGGTGAGATCGAACTTCTGCTCTCCAATCCATTTCTCCCTCGCCATCTCGCCTATTCTTTCACAATTATTCTTCGTCTCCCCAGATGTCGCAGATTTTTCATTCCCACAAATCATTCATTTCTGTGCGGCAATGCTGATTTTACCTCGGACAAGCTTCTGGAAGCTGTGAAACAGATCAATGAACACATCTCGATGGAGATTGTCCAGCGAGAGTATTGCGATTGGAAAGAATGGGTGACGATGATGGAGATGGTTGAAGAGGGTGTGGTCTCCTTGGTGTGTCTTCTTTTTGGTTCATGATTCGTTTCAGAGTGATCTTTCCTTCCTCCAATCTCGCTGTCTTCGAGCTTCGCTCCTCTCACTTCAAACGAAACATCAACACATCGTCAACCCAACTCAAATCAGAGAGGACAATCAAACAGACTCCCCTCCCTTTCGGCCGACACATGAAACTTCAGAGCTCTCTTCAAGAGCCATCGATGTGACATCAGTTTTGAATGATGTCGGCTCCTCGCTGATGTCACCTTCCATCTCCACCCAAACATCACTCCCCTCACAACTTTCATCTTCTGATTCTCAAATCCTCACTTCCGACCAGCTGCTGTTCCATTCAGACTCCATTGTCCATCATTCCCGACACCTCCTCTCAGCGATTCAGCTTCACCTCACACGACATCACCCAACTTCTTTCACGTGGGACATTCGTCAGTCAATCCGTTTTGAATCAGCTCTGGTTGGAAGTCGCCATCTGAAGCCTCAATTAATCGATCAAAACGAGAGATTTGACACTTCGCTGTTTGCCGAGACAGACGACCATAAACTTGTGGCGTCACTCATTCGGTGTCGGGATGTTGTGAAAGCGACGAAATCCACAAAATGCATCGTGGACGTCCACAATTTCCGTTCCTTTGTCTTTGCTGGTCTAACATCATCCAATTCCGCCATCCAGCTTGAATGTTTCAATCTCTTCCGTCAAATTGGAGACCTCCTTCCGACAGTCGACGATCCGCGAAGCACCAGATTTGTATCTCTCCGGACAGCGTTTTATGATGGAACAAATGTTGAGAAAGATGCACTCTTCCAGTTGTGGGAGCGATGGCTCTCGTTCCGACACGACGAGGGACAAAAACAGATCATGAATGAGACAGATTTCGATTTCAACGCGTTCTTGACCACAGATCTGAGCAACAAAACGCATTTCCTCGATGCCTGTTGCTTCGTTTGGATGATTTATTACGAACCAGGTGTTTCAATGTCTTTTCAATGGAAATTGGACTTCCTTGCGCAGTTTGAGAAAAGACACAAAATGATGTTACGTGTCTCCAGACTTTCAAGAATCGATTTGATTTGTTTTACAGTTCATCTCGGTTCGGTCTTGTCTGTCTTTCGTGGTTGTGATTTCCCTTCGCCACTGACAGAACCCATCGCCGCTAATTCAGACCCAATAAGACTACAGTTGTCGAGAACAATGAATCCAGCGTTCTTTCTCTGCCACACCTCCATCGCCCCCAATCACAGACACTCCTTCTTCCCGATGGATTTGGTGTTCGAGCGATTCCTCCGCGACTACCCAGACGCGTTCTTCCAGAAATATGCTGATCCAATTCTCTGCACTTCACGAAAGTTTCTTAACACCCCATATGTTGGTCTGCACTCCCTCCTTCTTCGGAGTCCCGTCCTCAACCTCGATAAACCTGGGCCTCTCCCACTCCTCACCATGCTCTTCGTCGAGACTGATCCAGGGACCTCAAGACTGGACATCATCGATCTGTTTGCCGTGTTTCCTCCTCCTCGTCTCGTCGACATTGTGTTCTCCTCTCCCAAAGTCGTCCAACCAACATTCGAACTCTGGCTTTGTCTTCTCGTTTTCGCCCGCGATTTTGCTACTTTTGCTGCTCCCTTCGGTGCCTGTTCGTCGCTTGCCAAACTCTTCAAACTGCTTGCTCCATTCGATTTGAATCCGAAACAAGACGTCCTGGATACGTTGTGGGTAGTTGGAGAGATAGTTGTGTCGCTTCACTGGCTCAACTTTCCTGCTCACTTCGACTCTCCACTCCTCTGCCATCTTCCTTCTCTGAATTGTGCTCAGCGAGGCATCCTCCAAACTCTCTCCTCTCACTCTGGCATCCCTTCTCTCGTCATGCCCCTCGCACCACTCACATCTGATGACCAGCTCGAACGTATTTTCTCAGACATTCCAACAAACCACCAACAAATGGGGCAATGTTCGTTGCTTCTGCGATATGTGGCTACAGAAGGTTCGTCCTCTCTTTTCTCGTTATTCGTCAGATGTCATGGATTTGGACGGTACCGTCTTTGTTAAAATTCTCGTCTTGTTTCTCCTGTTTGTCTTTTGTCTTATCTCTTCAACTTTTCAGATCTCCCATTCCTGCACTCGTGTCTGCTGCCTTCGAGTTCTTTCTTCGATACGTCAGTGTCTCGTCTGATTCTGTTCGGATGGACTTGGTAAAACTTGGACTGTTGGATTATATCGTGATCGCTGTGTCGAAGTCGTCGTTCTTGGATGACTACGAGAAGGGGGTTGCTGTGATTGGGATTCTTCTCACGACGATCAGACGGAAATACCTAAAACGGAGAATGAAACAAGATGACCTCTCTCCTCTATTCGAACACTCCTCGCAACACGATGCCTTCTGATGATCTCTCTCCACGCGAATGTCTTATTTTAATCTCGATCGGTCATCCGACTTCTACCATTCTCGTCAGATCTGCACAAATCCAACAAGGCAGAACTCCACAAAGTGAGGCCTGTCCGCTCACCTTCGCTTTTGCACAGAAAACGGACACGCTCATGGTCGTGCACGCCTGCCGAGCAAATTGATCCGCTTTCTTGTTTCCCTATCCGCGATTCGTCTGTCCCACCAATCTCCGCCATTCCCTCCTTCATCCCACCCTCTATTCTGTTCGTCACGTCATCTGCCGATGTTTGGATGTATCTCTAATCAACTCTTAATAATTGGGACTGCATATTCTTCATTTCTGTCGATTTAGGCAATGTCAATTTCGGATGGGTCTCCTCTGCCACTTTCTCTCTCCCGACGACGTCATCTTCCGATCCCGTCCAGTCATTCAGATTGCTGAACACCTTCGAAACCACAACATAATTATGACACCCATCCACACAAACCATCCGAACAGTCTCAGCCGTCGTTCAGAGCCTGTGCAGATCCCTGGGTAGGTCTAGGCTCAGATCCGAAAAAGTCTAGACGCAGATCTGCAGATCCGTCTAGACGCAGATCTGAAAGTCTACACGCAGATCTGTCATTATTGTCTCAATTTTTCACTATAAAACATCTAATATCAAAATAAGTGACGTGGAAAACGAAGAATGTGTTGGTGACCTCTCATTTTTTGAAATTGTTGCAGTATACTGCGCGTCACGGCGACTTGATCCAGCTGCAATTTTTGTTTTTTGACAGAACAAGAGAGAGTTGAGAATTCATTTTACACACACTTCAACTACCTTGAGTTATACATCTCTGCGATTTTTTTGAAAGAACAACAGTGAAAAATAAGAGAGTATGACATGAAATGCTACTGTAGGGGGACATACTTCGAACGACATGACACGTGATTCACGGGTAAGTCTAGGCTCAGATCTGAAAAAGTCTAGACGCAGATCTGCAGATCGGTCTAGGCGCAGATCTGAAAGTCTACACGCAGATCTGTCATTACACTCGTTCTTATCGATTCTTTACCGCATTTTATTCAACAAACACCTCAATATCCACATCACTTCCACTTTTTTTGCTCATTTCTTACTTTCTGACTTTTTTACAATCTGGGTTCATCGTTGTCAAAGAGATCCTGGGTTGATCTCGGACTGTTCCTTCCCATTAACGCGTCTTTCAATGAGAGACCCTTCCAGACATTTTTCCGGAACTTTGTCGTCGGATTCACGAACATATAGCCCTCCCGACTCTCCATCTTCTCTACACCGCCAGCATTTAATTCTCCACTACCCAGACCGAAGTATGCATTCCATTTGGTCATTTCACCTCTCTTACCTGATTTCCAAGTTCATTTTCCTTGATCTCCGAGCCCATCCTCCACTATGTTCCGTCTGAAAAGTCAACTCCAGCTCCCATCGACAGCCTCGACGGACGGTGGTCACTCAGTATTCGAATCCGCTCACAACTGAGAATTTCTACTTACAGAAAGAGGAAGAATTGAAACAGAACGTCCAGAATAGCGAAAACAGTACAACATTGTGAGAACGACCAAGAAAGGCGACGATGCGAAGGAAACAAAAGGGAAGGGGATGAAGACCAACAATTTGAGGTTGATGAGGACATCGAAGGAGAATATGAACAAACAGGAAGAGGCAGTTGAAGATGAGGTGAACAAGACGATGGAGATGCCGATGACAACCTACAAGAATTTGAGCAATCAGAACGCGAAGACAGAGATGCTGAGGAACAGTATGAAGAAATATGCGAAGATACCGGATCTTAACAGAATGCACATGGGGAAGAAAACAAGAATGATGAAGTTGTCGAAAACGATCATCTCGACGATCAAGATCCCAACACTGCCGGTCCTGAAAATGAGCAAGCTGAATCTGAACATGAAGATTTGCAGGAGGAAGATGATGTAAAAGCTGAAGAAGTGGAATATTTCGAAGAAGACCAAGTTGAAGACGAAGAAATCGAAGCAGAAGTCAAAACGCGCTCATTTGGCGCACGAACCTAAAAGAAGAATCAAACGATAAAGAAAACGAGATGCAAGAAAATGAACAAAATTATAAGGATGATGCGAAATTTGTAGAACCAGTGGATGAACAAGCAGAAACAGACGATCAATTTGAAGACAATGAACAAGTAGAAGGGACAGAATTAGAAGCAGAAAAGAAGAAGACAGCAAACACTCAGTCAAATCACGGGAGAAATTTCAAGGAGATAAATCGTCCCGGAGTTCGAAATCCAATCGGACATCCAAAGATCAAGCTCCGAATCTCGGAAATCACGCTCTTCAGAAGAAAAATTGGATTTCCTCGAAGAAACAAACCTGAAAAACAAGATGGACAGGAGGAAGTGTTTGAAGACCAACAAGAATATGGAATGGAGGAAGGCAACAGCTTCGATCCTCAGTTGGACAAGAAATCAATGCATTAATGAAAAACCAACGAAAATGAAAACGAAATTGTGACAACACGAACATGTGGGGAAACAGAATGTGGAAAAGTAGGATCGGTGCGTGGTACTGATTTCGAATCCAATTCTGACGCTGAAAAGGAAGAATCAGGCGAAAAGACGAAAATGAGTAAGAAAACGACAAAGAAGTTGTGGTCGAAGAAGATGATGAGGCAAAATTGGAAGAAGGGGAAGCAACTCCAAATCAGCAATCTGGATACAAAGATGAAGATATTCGGTTCTGAATATTCTTTTCACGAATCAGAAGAAGGAGTGGACGAAAAGGAAAAAGGAGAAGAAGATGAGAAGGAAGTGGAAAACGAGGAAGCAGAGAGATTGGCAAGGGAGAAGGCTGAGGAGGAAGAAGCGGTCACGGAGAGAGATTTCAAACGCCTTCAGGATGAAGAAGAGGGGAGGGCGAAATTGGAAGATGAGGAGCGCCAGAGAGAGGAAGAAGAAAGGAAACGAGGAAGAACGACCTCGACAAGAAGACGAGAAATTGAAGCAAAACTGGCCGAGCTTCGACGACAGGAAAGAGCACAAGAAGAACTGATGCGAGAAGAACAGGAAGCAGCACGAAGACGAAAGAAGGAGCGACATGAAGCGAAGATGGAGAAGAAAAGGAAGGAAGAGGAACAACGCGAAGCAAAACGAAAAAGAGAAAAAACCACTTGGTCCATATTCAGCCATCAAAGACAAGCAATGTCTAATCATCGACACCGCCATGTTCAGAAAGAACATCAAACAGAACATGGCAGCCGAACTGAAGAAGGAGAAAGAGTGTGGGAAACAGGAGGATGAAAAGGAACAAAGTGAGAAGAAAGTAAAGAACCAGGGAGCCATGACAATGACGAAATTAAACGTGATCCCGTTGGCCCAATGCTCGCTGATCTCGCTGGAGAATGATGGAGAGTGGGTGGAATTGGACAACATGGGAATTATGGCGATGAGCGCGATGACATACAAATACAGTTAGACAAAACAACAACACAGCCGATCACAATCAAGATCACCGTGTTCAACTCATCGCTGGCAGATCAAGGAATCTTTGCCCAGCCGCTGCTGAGTTTGTTCACAGACGCCGAGCCCGAGATCCTTCTCAACAACGTGACCTTCAAGAATCTGATAATGGTCGAGAAGACACAAGATTCCGGTGACACAGATCATCAAGATCGAATCGAATGGAGCGATATCATTCACCGACACAACGTTTGACGAATGAGAATATTCGAGCACAGACAATGAAAAGATCTTCATTGCAGGATCACGTCTTCACACTCAGATCAAGGCAGCGCAATGGAAAGACTCGTTCTTATCCACACAGATTAGATCTGTGCTGATGTATTCTCTGGAGCCGCCTGAGATTCGCATCCTGCTGAACGCAAGCGTGAATGAGGCAAGCACCCATCCGAACTGTGGGTCGTATCGCTTCACTTGCTCATCGCTGGATTCAGGATATCGCTTGGCAGAGACGAACGAGTTTGAGGAAGTTCAGACGCAGGCGAACTCGGAATTGCTGAAAACGATGCGAATAACACATGAAGAGGTGATTCAGTCGCATTCGGAGGCTGAAATTCGGACGATCACTCAGAAGAGCGATGCTGGGATCGATGTGAATGCAGAAGGGAAGACAGCAACACTGAAGCACATGATCTTTAAGCTGGTCCCAGCGACGACGATGGAAACATTCGTGTCTGTGGAAACTGGTGTCCTGTCGCTGGAAAAAGTGACACATTGGAACAGACACAGACACGGAGCTGGGAGATTCTCTACACTGCCTGATATGGATCAAGGAAGGGAGCACACTGATGCTGGTGGACACACCATTCAAATAGCTGAGTTTCACTCACGAGACACTCAGAACAGTGCTCTACATCGAAGCATGGGGAGTTCTGTCGACAACACAAGGCTCACCATTCATGGAAATCAACTCGAATGCGACCGGATCACTTGTGTTCCTGGAATCAGATGATTTGGAACGAGACTCGAAGCTGGAGCCTCTGACGTTTTTCTCGTGCGCAACGGAATCTGTTCTTTGGGGAGATGGACGGGCTGACAGTGAACGACGATGGGGATGATAATGATGTGTGTGGACTGGTGGAGTTGCCGTGTTCTTCGCTGGACTTTGGATTTGAACATCTGAAGAAAGAAGAGAAGACACTGGAAACAAGTTTCAAAGTGGAGACGATTCAGGAGAAGGCCAGACGAGCACAATGGACAATCTGAAGATGGAGGTTGTGGAAGGAACACGAGAAAAGGCGGTTCTGACACTGCAGCTGCATCGACAATCGCGTTCACTGTGAAGAATGAGGAAAAGCTGAAGATTGGATACAAAATCTGAACGAGCGTTCTATCAGTTTTGGAAGACAGCACATCGCCATGGCTTGCCAGAATCTCCGCGAAGATCTGTGCACTGGATCCTCCCTCGGTGCGGCACTGTCATTCTTTGTGCGGAACAATCATCTTCTCTCGATGAGGGAGATCAACTCTGATTTCACTTTACTGCAACAATTTCAAAAAATGAGAGGTCACCAACACATTCTTCGTTTTCCACGTCACTTATTTTGATATTAGATGTTTTATAGTGAAAAATTGAGACAATAATGACAGATCTGCGTGTAGACTTTCAGATCTGCGTCTAGACGGATCTGCAGATCTGCGTCTAGACTTTTTCGGATCTGAGCCTAGACCTACCCGTGATTCACAACCGATATCACTCTTGAATGTATCCAGGATTGTGAATGTCAAGTGATAGATAGAAGCAGATTGAATGAAGAAAATGAAAAGGAAGAAATAAGTCAACTCGCTCGCTCCATGTCTCTGTCAATGCAGTATCCAAGGACACCGATACGCTGAATACCGATGATGGACAGTGAGTTGCGAAAAGAAAAAACCAGCCACAGCTCGCAACCGTCAAGACATTGAATTCTGTTCATTTCAGATTCAAAAACGTGTCATAAAGTTCAGCCGTTCATCGAAAGACAGATTTCGAAATCAAAAAATCACACCGTTCTTTCCAACGCTTCCTCAAAGTGAGTCGAATCAGTTTCAGGAAATGTCACAGAGTTCCTCTCTTTCAGCCCCATCGTTTTCAAAATCGCTGCACCATCGGAAATGTCACTCTTTCGAAATGTTTCTCTTAAGAGTTTTGTCTGTTTGGCGATGTGAAGAATGTGCGAGAGAGAGGACGAGAGAAAGTGAAGAAGTCACAAAGAGAAAAGACACACCACGCTGAGAATCAAGGTTGTGTGATCATCAAAGAAAACTCGGGATTTGGTGATGTGCTGGGATGAGTTGAAACTGACAAACTTTGAGTGTCTGAAAATATCATGGAATGAAAAACATTCACTGACACTTTCGTCAAACTTCTCACTAAGGCCAAGATGGACCCTCTCCACCACACTCGGGTCCTTCTCAGTGACTGTGTTGGTTGAAACAAGAAAAAACATAAAACTTCCCAGAATCAAACAGGGCAATATCGGTCAGAAAGACTTTCAAACAATCAGTACCGACTTTAACCTCATCAAACACATTTCGTGAACGCTCGTTTCAATTATTTTTGACATTTATACGATTTACGTTACAATAGACTTCCTTCGTCCAAAAATCGTGCGAGGTGAGAACTCGATCCCACAAGAAAGTACTAGAATCAGCGTTCTCTCATTCAGTGACAGCCTCCTCGAGTGTTACTCTCGTAGAGTTAAAAAATTTAAAGTTCGAGGGATCAAGTAGGATGAAGTGAATCACGTGTCATGTCGTGAAGAACATGTCCATCATTTTTTTAATTTTACAGTTTTCACGTCATTCAGAATTTTTTGGTGTCCAATTTTTTGTCACAAGGTCTCTACCTCTCTAAATTATCTTTGATAGAAAAGTGAAACACATTGTCTCTGTATTCAGTAAAATACAACCGTTTTACAGCCGAATCAAGTCGTCATGTCGGGCAGTATAAAGTGAAATCAGAGTTGATCTCCCTCATCGAGAGAAGATGATTGTTCCGCACAAAGAATGACAGTGCCGCACCGAGGGAGGATCCAGTGCACAGATCTTCGCGGAGATTCTGGCAAGCCATGGCGATGTGCTGTCTTCCAAAACTGATAGAACGCTCGTTCAGATTTTGTATCCAATCTTCAGCTTTTCCTCATTCTTCACAGTGAACGCGATTGTCGATGCAGCTGCAGTGTCAGAACCGCCTTTTCTCGTGTTCCTTCCACAACCTCCATCTTCAGATTGTCCATTGTGCTCGTCTGGCCTTCTCCTGAATCGTCTCCACTTTGAAACTTGTTTCCAGTGTCTTCTCTTCTTTCTTCAGATGTTCAAATCCAAAGTCCAGCGAAGAACACGGCAACTCCACCAGTCCACACACATCATTATCATCCCCATCGTCGTTCACTGTCAGCCCGTCCATCTCCCCAAAGAACAGATTCCGTTGCGCACGAGAAAAACGTCAGAGGCTCCAGCTTCGAGTCTCGTTCCAAATCATCTGATTCCAGGAACACAAGTGATCCGGTCGCATTCGAGTTGATTTCCATGAATGGTGAGCCTTGTGTTGTCGACAGAACTCCCCATGCTTCGATGTAGAGCACTGTTCTGAGTGTCTCGTGAGTGAAACTCAGCTATTTGAATGGTGTGTCCACCAGCATCAGTGTGCTCCCTTCCTTGATCCATATCAGGCAGTGTAGAGAATCTCCCAGCTCCGTGTCTGTGTCTGTTCCAATGTGTCACTTTTTCCAGCGACAGGACACCAGTTTCCACAGACACGAATGTTTCCATCGTCGTCGCTGGGACCAGCTTAAAGATCATGTGCTTCAGTGTTGCTGTCTTCCCTTCTGCATTCACATCGATCCCAGCATCGCTCTTCTGAGTGATCGTCCGAATTTCAGCCTCCGAATGCGACTGAATCACCTCTTCATGTGTTATTCGCATCGTTTTCAGCAATTCCGAGTTCGCCTGCGTCTGAACTTCCTCAAACTCGTTCGTCTCTGCCAAGCGATATCCTGAATCCAGCGATGAGCAAGTGAAGCGATACGACCCACAGTTCGGATGGGTGTTTGCCTCATTCACGCTTGCGTTCAGCAGGATGCGAATCTCAGGCGGCTCCAGAGAATACATCAGCACAGATCTAATCTGTGTGGATAAGAACGAGTCTTTCCATTGCGCTGCCTTGATCTGAGTGTGAAGACGTGATCCTGCAATGAAGATCTTTTCATTGTCTGTGCTCGAATATTCTCATTCGTCAAACGTTGTGTCGGTGAATGATATCGCTCCATTCGATTCGATCTTGATGATCTGTGTCACCGGAATCTTGTGTCTTCTCGACCATTATCAGATTCTTGAAGGTCACGTTGTTGAGAAGGATCTCGGGCTCGGCGTCTGTGAACAAACTCAGCAGCGGCTGGGCAAAGATTCCTTGATCTGCCAGCGATGAGTTGAACACGGTGATCTTGATTGTGATCGGCTGTGTTGTTGTTTTTGTCTAACTGTATTTGTATGTCATCGCGCTCATCGCCATAATTCCCATGTTGTCCAATACCACCCACTCTCCATCATTCTCCAGCGAGATCAGCGAGCATTGGGCCAACGGGATCACGTTTAATTTCGTCATTGTCATGGCTCCCTGGTTCTTTACTTTCTTCTCACTTTGTTCCTTTTCATCCTCCTGTTTCCCACACTCTTTCTCCTTCTTCAGTTCGGCTGCCATGTTCTGTTTGATGTTCTTTCTGAACATGGCGGTGTCGATGATTAGACATTGCTTGTCTTTGATGGCTGAATATGGACCAAGTGGTTTTTCTCTTTTTTCGTTTTGCTTCGCGTTGTTCCTCTTCCTTCCTTTTCTTCTCCATCTTCGCTTCATGTCGCTCCTTCTTTCGTCTTCGTGCTGCTTCCTGTTCTTCTCGCATCAGTTCTTCTTGTGCTCTTTCCTGTCGTCGAAGCTCGGCCAGTTTTGCTTCAATTTCTCGTCTTCTTGTCGAGGTCGTTCTTCCTCGTTTTCCCTTTCTTCTTCCTCTCTCTGGCGCTCCTCATCTTCCAATTTCGCCCTCCCCTCTTCTTCATCCTGAAGGCGTTTGAAATCTCTCTCCGTGACCGCTTCTTCCTCCTCAGCCTTCTCCCTTGCCAATCTCTCTGCTTCCTCGTTTTCCACTTCCTTCTCATCTTCTTCTCCTTTTTCCTTTTCGTCCACTCCTTCTTCTGATTCGTGAAAAGAATATTCAGAACCGAATATCTTCATCTTTGTATCCAGATTGCTGATTTGGAGTTGCTTCCCCTTCTTCCAATTTTGCCTCATCATCTTCTTCGACCACAACTTCTTTGTCGTTTTCTTACTCATTTTCGTCTTTTTCGCCTGATTCTTCCTTTTCAGCGTCAGAATTGGATTCGAAATCAGTACCACGCACCGATCCTACTTTTCCACATTCTGTTTCCCCACATGTTCGTGTTGTCACAATTTCGTTTTCATTTTCGTTGGTTTTTCATTAATGCATTGATTTCTTGTCCAACTGAGGATCGAAGCTGTTGCCTTCCTCCATTCCATATTCTTGTTGGTCTTCAAACACTTCCTCCTGTCCATCTTGTTTTTCAGGTTTGTTTCTTCGAGGAAATCCAATTTTTCTTCTGAAGAGCGTGATTTCCGAGATTCGGAGCTTGATCTTTTGGATGTCCGATTGGATTTCGAACTCCGGGACGATTTATCTCCTTGAAATTTCTCCCGTGATTTGACTGAGTGTTTGCTGTCTTCTTCTTTTTCTGCTTCTAATTCTGTCCCTTCTACTTGTTCATTGTCTTCAAATTGATCGTCTGTTTCTGCTTGTTCATCCACTGGTTCTACAAATTTCGCATCATCCTTATAATTTTGTTCATTTTCTTGCATCTCGTTTTCTTTATCGTTTGATTCTTCTTTTAGGTTCGTGCGCCAAATGAGCGCGTTTTGACTTCTGCTTCGATTTCTTCGTCTTCAACTTGGTCTTCTTCGAAATATTCCACTTCTTCAGCTTTTACATCATCTTCCTCCTGCAAATCTTCATGTTCAGATTCAGCTTGCTCATTTTCAGGACCGGCAGTGTTGGGATCTTGATCGTCGAGATGATCGTTTTCGACAACTTCATCATTCTTGTTTTCTTCCCCATGTGCATTCTGTTAAGATCCGGTATCTTCGCATATTTCTTCATACTGTTCCTCAGCATCTCTGTCTTCGCGTTCTGATTGCTCAAATTCTTGTAGGTTGTCATCGGCATCTCCATCGTCTTGTTCACCTCATCTTCAACTGCCTCTTCCTGTTTGTTCATATTCTCCTTCGATGTCCTCATCAACCTCAAATTGTTGGTCTTCATCCCCTTCCCTTTTGTTTCCCTTCGCATCGTCGCCTTTCTTGGTCGTTCTCACAATGTTGTACTGTTTTCGCTATTCTGGACGTTCTGTTTCAATTCTTCCTCTTTCTGTAAGTAGAAATTCTCAGTTGTGAGCGGATTCGAATACTGAGTGACCACCGTCCGTCGAGGCTGTCGATGGGAGCTGGAGTTGACTTTTCAGACGGAACATAGTGGAGGATGGGCTCGGAGATCAAGGAAAATGAACTTGGAAATCAGGTAAGAGAGGTGAAATGACCAAATGGAATGCATACTTCGGTCTGGGTAGTGGAGAATTAAATGCTGGCGGTGTAGAGAAGATGGAGAGTCGGGAGGGCTATATGTTCGTGAATCCGACGACAAAGTTCCGGAAAAATGTCTGGAAGGGTCTCTCATTGAAAGACGCGTTAATGGGAAGGAACAGTCCGAGATCAACCCAGGATCTCTTTGACAACGATGAACCCAGATTGTAAAAAAGTCAGAAAGTAAGAAATGAGCAAAAAAAGTGGAAGTGATGTGGATATTGAGGTGTTTGTTGAATAAAATGCGGTAAAGAATCGATAAGAACGAGTGTAATGACAGATCTGCGTGTAGACTTTCAGATCTGCGCCTAGACCGATCTGCAGATCTGCGTCTAGACTTTTTCAGATCTGAGCCTAGACTTACCCCAGATCCCTCACACCCACCGCGTGTTGTCTGATGCTCAAAAGATCCTTGTTCCGATGTCGCTTTTTCTGATTCGAGTATTGACGAATTGACATCGGATTATTCGCCGACTCTTCTTCCGCTTCTCGCCTCCAACTCCGCCGCCACGTGAAACTCGACGCTCGCCTGATGTCGTTCGGTTCCATCCGAAATGTGAGATTGGCCTCGTTGTTCACAGAACTGGACGATTTGTTCCCAATTGTCGTGCTCATCGCAGAATCAGGGCTCAACACGTTTAGATCGGAATCCAACATGCGGTCACCCACTCCAACAGGTCCCCCCTCGGTGCAGCCGTCTCCACAATTCAATAACCCAAACAATCCCTATTTACTGATTTCTTCAGATCACGGCCAAGCCTTTTGTTGAACCTGAAGCGATCAACCTCGAAATGTCATTCGACGAAGATCAAACATCCGAAAACTCACTTTCCGAAACAACCCCTCGTCCTCCTTCACTTCCCCACCTTCCTCCCACCTCGCCCACACTCGCTGTCTCCTTTCGTCCTTACACTCCCTCCCCCTCTCCACCTTTGGAATCCTCGCAAGCCCTCCCCACTGCACTCGATCATCGACTGCCCTCTCGTGTCGGAGAATCAGCGTCGCCAATGAGCTCGTTCTCCTCTCCCCACATTCCTTCCTCCTCGTCCGCTCTCGTCGCGTCGATCTGTGGTCTGTCCTTCCCGACGAGTGTTGGGTGTGGATGGAGTGTGGACGAGAACATGACGTCGGTGGGAGATTGGAGAGAGGAGTGCTCGCCAACAGCCCTTCTCGCTTTGCACAGTTTCTTCGACGAGCCAATCGCGAGGCACACAAACCGACGCTCCCCAACCACCCCAACACCCCCTCCCGCCCGATTCGTGTTTGCCGAGAAGGAAGTGCCCGACATGCTGCTGAAGGGGAAGACCGACCTTCTTGAGATGAGTGCTGGTGGACTCGGTGTTGTGTCGTTGGTGGTCGAGCTGGTGTGTTCGTACTTGTTCGTGCCTGTGCGGACTGAGGTGTGGAATCGGCTGACGAGCTCGACTGTGTTTGACACGAGCGGACACGACTTGTGGAACGCAGGGAAGAGTTCGCTGTGGGGGTTGTTGTTCAAGGAAGCAGAACGGATGGGGAAGAAGGGGAAGAAAGAAGGAAAAAGTGGATTGTGGACGAGGGGGGAGATTGGGAGAGTGGAGGAGCGTGTGTTTGAAGACATTCTGATTCGAGGTCGAGTTGTGATTGGAGAAGAGAAGGAGGGTCGGCGAGGTGTGAGCAGGAAGAAGCAGAAACAGCAATGACCCAACACTCCTCTCTTCGTCGCTCGTCGCACTCCCCAACGCCACACCCGCCTCCTCCCCACACACCCATCTCGCCGCTCTCCCTCCGCCTCTCGCTGACTCCTCCCTTCATCCCTTTCTTTGCTCTCCCCATCCTCTCTGTTGTCTCGTCTTCGCTGGACGGGATTTTGGAGATGGATATGAACGAAGATCTGAGTGGGTTCCATTTGGAGAGGAGAGCGTGGGAAGAAGTGGAGGAGAACGTGGGAGTGTTGGGAGTGTCTGTTGAGGGATGTGTGGCGTGCACATGCTGGACGTGTTGAAGGGGGTGATGGAGACTGTGAAGTTTGGTCCTTGTAACAAGAACCTGTTGATTCATGACGAAGAATTGTCCCTCATCCCCACCCCACGAAATCGCGAGGTCACCATCCCCGTTCAGTCATTCACTGATGATTAGTCTTCGTTTGATAGACAACATTTGATTTATTCTGCACTGCCTCTGTTCTTATGACGAGTTTTCTGGCCATTCTGAACACGAACTCCTTTTCTCTGAACTGAACTCTATCACCCTTAAACGACTCACAACTTTCATCCCATTGTTTCAAGATGCCGTTTCCGAACACTCGCGCTGTTCTGAAGTTGTCGAAATGGGTGCGAATCGTCGTCTCTTTTCATCCGTCATTCAGACTCAGAAGTATTTATAGCCCACATTTTGAAGACTTTGACTTCGGCTTCTTTGTTGCTTGCTGTTGGAAGGAGAACAAGCTGGATACGCGGACATCGACTGAGATATTCTCGACGAAAGTACAACAAGACAGACAGGCTCATTATCTTTATCAATATTGATTCATCTCATTCTTCCCTTCATTGTGATTGAACTGCTTCGAACACTTCGTGCATTGTACAAATGGTTTGATTGAGAAACACGATGTGATGGACTGTGGGATGATCCTCCTTCGTTTTGAATGGAAGAAGAATCAGAAACTCCAAACAACACCAATGATTTCTGTTTGAATCACTTCCCCGATCCACGTTTGAACATCGACACATTGCAGGAACCATTCCTTTTTTTCGATGAGAACACAGAATTGTCTTTTGAGGACAAATCGACCATTTGCTGTTCACTTGTTGCCCTCGTGAAAGCTCAATATCCTTTTGACGATGCACTTCAATGCAGAGCTGCCCAATTTTTAGAGAATCTCGAACTGAAGTATGAAGGCCACGATTATGCAGATAAACTCGTGACAGAACTCGTTCACTCTTCAGCAGGATCGACTTCTGGCTTCGTTGAGAGCATTCTGACTCTGGTGTCATGTCCCCACTCGACGGTGGTCGCAGCAGCTTTATCGTTTCTCCTGAATATCTCATCAGCTTCATCGTCTGCAATTCGCACTAATCTGGTGGAAACAGATCTCATCCCCACCGTCTTTGCGACTGTTCAACCTCACACGCTGTCAATCGCAGGAAATGACACAATGATGAACAATCTCGTCAAAATCATCAAAAACTTCGCATATCCCGCATCTCCTTCGTCTCTCGAGAAACTTAGCTTGCCTATTGCAGTCGAAAAATACAACATTCGTGAAATGATCTTCCAGAAGGTCGTTCTTCCATCGTCTCAATTTGTGAGATTTCTGTCCTCAAATCGGAACCTTCTCAATGAACGCTTCTCTGAATCATTCATGGATGTATTGATCAGATTCATTGGAATAGGCCTATTTCATCGTCCAACATTAGAGTTTGTTCTCGCATCTCCGATTCCGATGGTGTACATCGCCAACATCTCATTCATCGAACATAATGCTGTTCTCTGGGACATTCTCGTCAACATCAACCGATCGCTGTGTGACTGGAAGGAAGAAGACACAGAAGTGGGTCAATCTGCGAAACAAATGATGCAAGCACTGTTTTCGGAAGGCATCGAAGACACACTCGAACAGACACTGAAGAACAACAAGAACGGATATTTTGACGCCGATATCATTTCTAGTAGTCACTACATCTCTCAGAAACTGGGATCGAATGTTGATGAAGCTGAAGAATGATTTCGCAAATAACGCGTCGAAGCCGCCTCTCTCCAATGACTCCAACTCATTTCTGCGGACACTCCTCGGATGTTGAGAATGCGCTGATTGCTGGTGCCGTCGAACAGATTCTGTGATCGCCTCCAATCGTCCAGAAATGGTATGATCTTTATGATTCGCAACTCTCAACCCCCATGTCATTAATGATCGCATTGTCACCTGAATCTTCTCCAAACCATTCCTGGTGTCTCTGAACGATGCATTGTGACCAGATTATCTTTCCCAATCTCGACTTTTGAACCATCTCAGCCTCACTCCTCGTTTTTCTCGTCGAAATGGGATGTGCACCACATTCTGTCCGTTCCACAGCCATCCACGATTTAGTTGAGGTGTGTTCTCTTTCTTTAGACTTCTTCTGTTTGTGCCCTCAACACCGACAATCTTTCCTTGTCACTCTTCTTTGATGTCTCCGATCGCTCATCACCCTCCTTTTCTCTCACACTCCCACACTCGTGTTTCGGTGTTCCTCTCAGTGCATCTCTTTGCACATCACAACAGTTGTCAGCCCTCCTCGAACCGAAGGAAGCTTCGAAAGAGCCAAAATGTGGCCAGCCAAGCCGTCTCTTTGCCTTCGAACGAGCAAGCGGCCTGGATCGAACCCAACTTGTCCAAAACTCTGGCGATCGTCCATCGATCTTGTGATTGAGTGTCCAAACAGAACAGCTTTTTTTCCCGCGTTTCCTTCCCCGTTCAGAAGTGTTATTCATTGTCAATGATGCTTCATTTGATTCTATGCTTCTTCTCCTCATTTCACGAAACAATTCGAGTATTGTGCAACTGGTTTAATGAGAAACACGAAGCGATGGTCGATGGGATGATCAAGCTTCATTTTGAATGGAAAAAGAAACAACTCCTTTGAACAACACCAATGATTCCTGTCTGAATCACTTCCCCGATCCACATTCGAGTATCGACACATTGCAAGAACCATTCCTCAATTTCGATGCGAACTCTGAAATGTCATTTGATGACAAATCACGACTTTACGATTCCCTTGTTGCCCTCGTGAAAGCTGAATATCCTTTTGACGATTCCCTTCAAGACAAAGCTGCCAAGTTCTTGAAGAGCCTCGAACCGGAATGGGGTGACGAAGATCAAGCTAATCAACTTGTCACTGACCTCGTTCCCTCTTCAGCCGGATCGCATGCTGGCTTTATTTCGAGCATTGTCATTCTGTTGTCATCTCCACATTCGACGTTGAAGGCAGCAGCATTGTCGTTCATACAGAAAACAGCTGGGATTTCAAAGATGCGAGTCCTCTGGAGTCTCCTGGAATCAGATCTCGTCAGCAATGTCTTCGCGGCTGTTCAACCTCACACACTGCCAATTTCTGGAAACGAAAGGATAATCGAGTGTCTTCTCAGAATCGTCAACTATGCCGCTATCCTCGTGTCTCCGTCGTATCTTTTCGTGCTTGGTGTCACGACTGCAGTTGAGCAATACGACCGTCGTGAAATGATCTTTCGGAAGGTCGTGATTCCATCGTCTCAATTTTTGACATTTCTGATCTCAAATCGACACGTCCTCGATGAAGAGTTATTCCACTCTCTCATGTATCCATTGAACACCCTCCTCCAACTAAGCCCATTCCATCGTCCAACATTGGAATTTGTCCTCGCATCTCCGATTGCGATCACATTCTCAAATTGTCTCTCGTTCTTCGAAGATGATGATCATATCGAGACGAGTCTCAAAAACATCAACGATTCGCACGGAAAATGGAAGACAGAAGGCGCTGAGGTGTTCCAATCTGGGAAACTGATGATGCAAGCTCTGTTTCCGGAAGGATTCGAAGACACGCTCGAACAGATGATGAAACACGACAGGACCGGATTCCGTGGTGTGTATGCAGCTGTCCATCGCAGCCGTGCAATCTCAACCATTCTGGGATCGAATTTAGTTAACCCTGACGATTAAAGTCTCGATCCGCTTCTAAGCTCCCTCTTTCCAACTCTTTTTACCATCTCATCAGAATAAACATGAAAACCTTTTTATTGTCTCTAGTTGCTCATACAAACAGATCATCCACCTCCTCCAATCGGGCAGAAATTGTATGATCTTTGCGATTCGTAGCTCTCAACCCCAATGTCATTCATCATCACATTATCACCTGAATCTTCTCCAAGCTGTCTCCGGCGTCCCTGAGCGGCACATTGTAACCAGATTATCTTTCACAATCTCGACTTTTGACCATCCTCAAAACACCACTCGTTTATCTCGTCGAAATTGGATGCTACCCGCATTCCCGCCATTCTACAGCCACCCAAAATCTGTTTACAGTGTGTTCTGCCATTTTCGTCAAATTCTTATCTTTCCATCGGCCTTTTCTGTGTTCTGGTCTCTCTCCCTCTTCATCTCCTTTTGTGTCATCTCTTCATCATCATTTTGTTCTCTCTTATTCTCGTCCCAACAGCCAAAAAATTGAATTTAGGTCCTTGTAACAAGGACTGATTCATTTGTGACGAAGAATCGTTGTTCATCGCCACACCACGAATCCACGAGTATACCATTCAAATTCCATCATTTGGTGATGCTTAACCTTCCAACAGTGGCCAAAAGTTGATTTATTCTGCCCTTACTCTGTTCCATGACTTGTCTTCAGATATTTCTGAGCACGAACCATTTTTCACTTAATCGGACGGTACTGTTAATAAACGAAGCCCAACTCCCATCCCACTGTTTCAACATGCCGTTTCCGAACACACCTGCATTTCTGACGTCATTGGAATGGGTGCGAATCATCATCTCTCTTATCATCCGTTCGTCAGACTCAGAAGTATCTCTTGCACAAAATTCGACGTTTCTGACTTCATCTTCTTTGTTGCTTGCTGTTGGAAAGTGAACATTGTGGACACGCGGACATCGACTGAGATATTCTCGACGAAAGTCCAACATGCAACACAAGCTCATTATCTTTGTCAAAACTGATTCATCTCATTATTCTCTTCATCTTGATTGAACTGCTTCGAGTAATTCGTGGTTTGTGCAAATGGTTCGAAGAGAGACTGTTCGAAGCGCACAATGGGAAGATCCTCCTTCCTTTTGAATGAAAGAAGAATCAGAAACTCTGAACAACACCAATGATTCCTGTCTGAATCCCTTACCCGCTCCACATTCGAGTCTCGACACATTGCAAGAACCATTCCTGTATTTCCATCCCAATTCTGAATTGTCGTTTGAGGACAAATCATCAATTTACAATTCACTAGTTGCCCTCGTGAAAGCTGAATATCCTTTTGACGATGCTCTTCAAGAAAGAGCCGTCCGATTTCTGAAGAGCCTCGAACCGGAGTGGAACGAACAACTTGCAACGAAACTCGTCACCGACCTCGTTCCCTCTTCAGCCGGATCGACTTCTGGCTTTGTTGAGAGCATTCTGACTCTGGTGTCATCACCCCACTCGAGAGTGGTTGGAGCTGCGTTGTCGTTTCTGTTCAAAACAACATTGCGGATATCACCTTCAATTCAATCTCGTCTCGTGGAGTCAGATCTCATCAGCAATGTCTTGGCAAGTGTTCAACCTCATTCACTGCCAATCGCAGAAAATGAAACGATGATGAACAATCTCATCAAAGTCATCGCAAATTTCACGTATCCCGCATCTCCACTATCTCTCAGGAAACTTGGCATCACGACTGCCGTCGACCAATTGAACATTCGTGAAATGATCTTCCAGAAGGTCGTGCTCCCGTCGTCTCACTTTGTGTCATTTTTGATCTCAAATCGATATCTTCTCAATGGAGGCTTGTTCAGGTCGTTCATGTCTCTATTGGACAGATTCATTGACATAGGCCCATTTCATCGTCCGGCATTGGAATTTGTTCTCGCATCTCCGATTGCGATGGCATTCTCAAGTTGTCTCTCGTTCGTCGAAGATGATGAACGTCTCTGGATAACTCTCAACAACAGTTCGCTGAAGGATGGAAGTCAGAAGGACCAGAAGTGGTCCAATCAGGAAAACGGATGCTGCACGCTCTGATTTGGGAAGGCTTCGAAGACACACTCGAACAGACGCTGATGCGCAAAAAGAGGGGATATTATGGTTTCAGTATAGTTAAAACTCGTCACTCTATCTCGAAACTGCTGGGATCGAATGTGGACTTTGCTGAAAACGATGACGAAGAAGAAAGTGAAGACGAAGTCGCCTCTCTCGAATGACTCCACAATGATTTCTGCGGACTCTCATCGGATGTTGGGAATGCATTGATTGCTGGTGTCGACGAGCAGATTCTGGGATCGCCTCCAATCGTCCAGAAATGGTTTGCTCTTTTGGGTTCGTCGTTCTCAGCGCGACTGTCTTTGACTGTCACATTGTCAACCGTCCTCTCTCCAAACAATTCCTGGCGTCCCTGAACGATGCATTGTGACCAGATTATCTTTCCCAATCTCAACTATTGAACCATCTCAGCCTCACTCCTCGTTTTTCTCGTCGAAATGGGATGTGCACCACATTCTGTCCGTTCCACAGCCACCCACAATCTGTTTGGTGTGTGTTCTCTTTCTTTGGGCTTCTTCTGTTTGTGCCCTCAACACCGACACCCTTTTCTTTTTCACTCTTCTTTAATTTCTCTGATCGCTCATCACCCTCCTTTTCTCTCACACTCCCACACTCGTGTTTCGGTGTTCCTCTCAGTGCATCTCTTTGCACATCACAACAATTGTCAGCCCTCCTCGAACCGAAGGAAGCCTCGAAAGAGCCAAAATGTGGCCAGCCAAGCCGTCCCTTTGCCTTCGCACGAGCAAGCGGCATGGATCGAACCCAACTTGTCCAACACTCTGGCGATCGTCCATCGATCTTGTTATTGAGTGTCCAGACAGAACAGCTTTTTTTCCCGCGTTTCCTTCCCCGTTCAGAAGTGTCATTCGTGGTCAATGATGCTTCATTTGATTCTGTGCTTCTTCTCCTCATTTCACGAAACAATTCGTTCATTAGGCAAATGGTTTGATGTGGAAACACGATATGATGGTCAATGGGATGATCAACCTTTGTTTTGAATGGAGGAAGAAATAACTCCTTTGAACAACACCATTGATTCCTGTCTGAATCCCTTCCCCGATCCAGGTTCGATGGTCGACACATTGTAAGAACCATTCCTCAATTTCGATGCGAACTCTGAATTGTCCTTTGAAGACAAATCAGCCATTTGCTGTTCACTTGTTGCCCTCGTGAAAGCTGAATATCCATTTAACATTGCCCTTCAAGACAGAGCTGCCCAGTTTTTGAGGAACATAAGCCCGAGATATGATAGCGAAGATCTTGCGGCAAAACTCGTGACTGAGCTTGTTCACTCTTCAGCCGGCTCGGCTGATGGCTTCGTTGAGAGCATTCTGACTCTGGTGTCATCTCCCCACTCGAGAATAGTCGTGGCAGCGTTGTCGTTCTTGGAGAAAACAACAATAGAATCGTCACCAATAATTCGATGTCGTCTCGTGGAGTCAGATCTCGTCTGCAATGTCTTGGCTAGTGTTCAACCTCACACACTGCCAATCGCAGAGAATGAAACGATCATCGAGTGTCTTCTCAGAATCGTCTTTTATTGCCTCAGCCTCGCAACCCCACCTTCCGTCAGGCAACTTGGCATCACAACTGCAACCGATGCATTCAACCATCGTGAAATGATCTTTCAGAAGGTCGTGATTCCATCGTCTCAATTTGTGACATTTCTGATCTCAAATCGATATCTTCTCGATGAAAAGTTGTTCAACTCTTTTATGTCTCTATTGAGCAAACACATTGGAATCGGCCCATTCCATCGTCCAGCATTGGAATTTGTTCTCACATCATCGATTGTGATGGCATTCTCAAGTTGTTTCTCGTACTTCGAAGATGATTGTGATCTCTGGATAACTCTCAACAACATCAATAATGCAACAATCGAAGATTGGGAGGGTGACTACTCAGAAGTGGTCCAGTCTGGAAAACGGATGCTGCACGCTCTATTTTGGGAAGGGTTCGAAGACACACTCGAACAGACGCTGATGCGCAAAAAGAGGGGATATTATAGTTTCCGTGTTGTGGACGAGTGTCAATCCGTCACACAATTGCTGGGATCGAATGTGTATGATGCTGAAAACGATGACGAAGATGAAAGTGAAGACAGTGACGACTCTCTCGAATGACTCCAACTCGTTTCTGCGGCCTCTCCTCGGATGTTGGGAATGCGCTGATTGCTGACGCAGACGAACAGATTCTGGGATGGCCTCCAATCGTCCAGAAATGGTTTGCTCTTTTGGGTTGGTCGTTCTCAACGCGGCTGTCTTTGACTGTCATATCGTCAACCGTCCTCTCTCCAAACAATTCATGGCGTCCCTGAACGACACGTTGTGACCAGATTATCTTTCCCAATCTCGACTTTCGTACCATCTCCGAAACACATCTCGTCTATCTCGTCGAAATGGGATGTATGCTACATTCTGGCCATCCCACAGCCACCCACGATGTGTTTGAGGTGTGTTCTCTCTTTTGGGCTCCTTGTGTCAGTGCCATCTGCGATTGCAGTGTTTTGGTCTCTCTCTGTCTTCCTCTCCTTTTGTGTCATCTCTTCATCATCGTTTTCTCCCTTTCTCTCCCAACAGTTAGAAAATAGGATTTTGGTCCTTGGAACACGAAGCAGTTCATTCGTGACGAAGAATCGTCGTTCCTCCCAACCTCACGAAACCACGAGGTCACCATCCCCAATCCATCATTATTTGATGTTTAGTCTTCGTGGTGTGGACAATTCTTGCTGTATTGTACCCGTCCTCTGTTCATATGCCGAATTATCTGGCATTTCTGACCACGATTTCCATTTCACTGAACTGAACAATATCGACATCAAATGAATCACAACTCCCATCCCACTGTTTCAACATGCCATTTCCGAATACACATGCGGTTCTGATGTCATCAAAATGTGCGCGAATCATCTCCTCTCTCGTTCTGACATTCAGACTCACAAGTATCTCTTGCACACCATTCGACGTTTCTGACTTCGTCTTCTTTGTTGCTTGCTGTTGGAAAGTGATTATTGTTCAGATGCGGACATCGACTGAGATATTCTCGACGAAAGTGCAACTTGCCAGACAGGCTCATTATCTTTGTCAAAATTGATTCATCTCATTCTTCTCTTCACCTTCATTTGATTTCTTCGAACAATTCGTGATTTGTACAACTGGTTTGATGGGAAACACACAGCGATGGACAATGGGATGATCCCCTTCGCTTTTCAATGAAACACACAATCCTTGCTTTGAACGTATCCAATGATGTTGGTTTGCTTTCTTCATCCGAACCACATTCGAGTACCGACACATTGCATGAACCATTCCTCAATTTCGATGCGAACTCTAAAATGTCATTTGATGAGAAATCAGCCGTTTACTGTTCGCTTGTAGCCCTCGTGAAAGCTGAATATCCATTTAACATTGCCCTTCAAGACAGAGCTGTCCGATTCTTGGAGAACCTGAAACCGAAATTTCTCTACGAGAAAGATCTTGCAGCTAAACTCGTGACTGACCTCGTCCCCTCTTCTGCTGGATCACCTTCTGGCTTTGTAGAGAGCATTCTAACTCTGCTGTCATGTCCCCACTCGACGGTGGTCGCAGCAGCGTTATCGTTCCTCTACCGAACAGCACAGAGATGGGTCAGAATTTTTGACATCATTCAAAAGTCCGAAGACCAACATTCAAAAAAAGGAATTAACCACTCTAGTCGCAGCTTGATCAAAGATTTCTAAAAGATTATTCAATCATGTCATCCACCAATTCTAGAGAAAGGTTGATTCTTTTCTCAACCAAGAGAGGAGTATAGTTTTGAATGTTGGTCTTCGGACTTTTGAATGATGTCAAAAATTCTGACCTAGATCATCACCAGCACTTCTCACTAATCTGGTGGAAACAGATCTCATCCCCACCGTCTTTGCGACTGTTCAACCTCACACGCTGCCAATCGCAGGAAATGAAAAGATCATCAGCCGTCTGACCAAAATCATCGCCAGTTTTGCCAAACTCACCCTTCCATCCTCACCCAGAAACCTTCGCATCACTGCTGCAATCGACATATTCAACCATCGTGAGATGATCTTTCAGAAGGTCGTGGTCCCATCGTCTCAATTTGTGACATTTCTGATCTCAAATCGGTTCATCCTCAATGGAGACTTATTCGACTCGTTCATGTCTCTATTGCTCAACCACATTCAAATATGTCCATTTCATCGTCCAACATTGGAATTTGTGCTCGCATCTCCGATTGCGATGGCATTCTCAAGTTGTCTCTCGTTCATCGAAAATGATGGTGATCTCTGGACTACCCTCTTGAACATCAACAGTTCGCTGAGAGAATGGAAGAGGAAAAGTGCAGAAGTTGCCCAATCTGCAAAACGGATGATACAAGCTCTGTTTTCGGAAGGCTTCGAAGACACACTCGAACAGTCGATGAAACGCGACAAGAACGGATATTATGGCGGCCATGTTGTCAAGAATTGTCACTTTTTCTCACAGTTGCTGGGATCGAATGTGGAATTCACTGAAGATTGAGATCTCAAATGACGCGTCGAAGCGACCTCTCTCGAATGCCTCCAAACTCATTTCTGCGGACTCCCCTCGGATGTTGGGAATTCTGTGATTGCTGGTGCCGACGAACAGATTCTGGAATGGCCGCCAATCGTCCAGTTACCATGGGTCGGCATGTCCTACCTGTCCTGTCCTATAGGACAGCCAAAAAGAGGAGGACAATTTAGATAAAAGTGCTGATGACAGGAATTGAACCGGTCTCCTGCTTCGACTGACAGTGAAAAGCGAAAAAGAAAAATAAGGAGAAAGATGTGAGAATTAAGCACATTTTCTGTTTTAGAATCTTTTCATTAGTGTTTTTTCACGTTATTTTGAGTAAAATTGCGAAAGTTGTCCAAAAGCTGTCGATCCACCCACCATAGGACACGATAGGACAATCCTCAATCGGGCTCAAACCATAGGACATGAAAGCTTTTTGAGACATTTACAGTCCAGCTTTACAAACAACTTCAGCAATGCAAGGAAAAGAGTACGTTCCATCCAAACAGGTTCGTGACGCAATGTTCGCTCAACCAAGTCGCATGTCGAATGAATCGCAGGAATCTGTCTGGATCAATAAAGATGGAATTGGTCTTATTTGCAGAATCTGTAATGAATGGATTCCGAAAAGAGGTGGTCACATGGACCACCTCATTCACACCCCGATCAGAGTCGATTTAAATAAAAACTATCTTGCAACATGTGACATCACAGAGTCACTATTCATCACTCGGTCGATCGATGATGCAGGCTGAGAATAGACTAGGCAAGATGATGGAAGCAATTGGGAAGAAGAAAGACAAAACATTGATTCAGCGAATCCAACAGCTTCATTGGATATTGAGGGAGGAAATAGCACTTTCGAAACTACCTTCATTGATCACACTTTGGAACAAAACCTCATCAGAACATGGAGGAACAGAACCGCAGTTCACGTCAAGGGACGCTCAAATGCGATTAACTCAGTCAATTGGGGAAGTTCTAAATCAAGATAAACTTCACCAACTCCGCACGGCACCATGCTATTCACTGATTGTCGATGAAGCGACAGATAGTGTGCATTGCTGTCAGTTGGCAGTGATCGCACAATTTTGGGACGGGGATCGAATCCAATGTCATCTCCTGGGACTGCAACAAATGGGTTCTGCTGGATCGACATCTGATGAGATGTTCCGAGTGATTGTAGACCTCCTTGATCGGAATGGAATCGATCTTCAGAAGATGGTTGGATTTGCATCGGATGGTGCAAATTCCATGATTGGGACCCACAATGGAGTTGCCGCACAACTTCGGGCCCTCATTCCTTCACCTATTACCACCCATTGTGCTGCGCACAGGCTCGCTCTCTTACTTGTCCCCCACATTCATCAAGCCAAGGGGTTGTTTGGTGAAGTCGTTAAGCAACTCAGACAGACTTTCGACTACATCGCTCATCACTCCAAAAGAAAAGCAAGATTTGCGGAAATACAACAAAACGAACCCGGAAACCATTCCGCTCTGGTGGATGTAGTCGTGACGAGGTGGCTCAGTTTGTCGAAGTGTATCTCTCTTGTCCTCAATGAATTCAGATCTATCATCCTTCTCCTGAACGATTCAAAATTCTGTGAAGATGAGAGAGGGAGGGAATTGCTGAATGGGATGTCTTGGAGTTTTGTTTCCGATGTGTCCATTCTCGATTCGATTCTTCAAACTCTATCGCAAGCTTCACGCGAAATGCAGAGCACTACGTTTGATCTTTGGCAGCTCCACAACCTCGTCTTCGATTGTTCCTCTGCGCTAAGGGAAGCAAAGATGAAAAGATCGTATCTGAAGACATTAAAACAGAAACGCATTCAACTTGCTGATCTCCTCCCACCATTTGACATCACACTTGAAAGCCAACAGGAGGAGCGAGCAGCTATTCTCTTCGAAAGTGTTCTCAAACAAATTGTTGATCGTTTTCCCCCCTCGTCCGAACTGGTTGGATTTGAGTTTTTACAGTTCGGACTGGCTCAAGGACTATACCGTGACTTTTCTATCAATGCGGGACATGTCTTTTCACAATTCAGAGTCCTTTTCCCACGAACCACAAATCGCGAAAACGTTGAAGCTGAATGGACTGTACTAGCCCAGACATTGAAAAGGCTGAACGTTGTCACCACCTCAGAAAGAGAACTGGCACAATATATCGCAAACGACAAAGAAATCCACCGCAATTATCCATCGATCGGATTATTGGCGATTGTCTATCTCACGGTACCAACTACAAGCGTTGCAGCGGAAAGACTATTCGCTGCATTAAAGAGTCAAGACTAGACTTCGCAACAGACTGCAGTCAAAGAATTTGAACACAGTTCTGAGAGCCGTGTGTGGACCGGAGACTCTCACTGCAGAGCAAGTATCAAGGATCGTAACTTGTTATAAAGAACTGAACAAACCGCAGAAGGCTGATGAAAAACCAAATTTTTCAAAGAATCAAGATTTTTGTCTCGGACGAAAAGAGACCGATGCCAGTGTTGACGAAACAGAAGATAGTGAAGATGATGTATGGTACCACGGAGACGATTGTGTCGAGTGGGAAGTTTGAGGATTGATTAAGTCATTTCATTTCACAGAAAGGAGAAGATGCTTGGGTGTCCCTTAAGTCTTGATTTATGCGAATTGTGAGAGATCAACACTGTTTCGCGAGTCATAGCGTTCATTTTGTGTTTCCTCTCTTTCTTAGTCACCTTTCTACAGATGAAATGATCTGGAAGATGTATTTCCTCCCTCTCACCAACTCTTTCCATTTCGCGTCAACAATCATTCTTGATGTTGTGTCGTCAAGAATTGATAATAGGAATTGTCAGAGGTCTGATTCTCAATTACAATCAACTCCCTCTTCAGTCCTTTTTCAGAAACACGACATCTCATCGAAATCAAACCAAAAGGACGCACCACTCTTCAGAGAAGAAGAGACATGTCGATGCCAATATCGTTTTTCCTCGCGTTTTCCCACAAGAACTCTCGCCATCTCTGGTTTTGAGGGGAGTAGAAGACTCAGAGTAGATGTTTTTTTTCACTCGTTTCACAATCACCATTTTTTCAGCATCAGGACTGCGTGTCTATTGGGATACATTCAAATTGACGAAAATGACTCACAAAGTTGTGAGGGATTGACTAGAAGTGTCAGAAAGTGCTCTTTAGTCTTCATCACCAAAATATGGTGATCTCCGACGTCTCTTTCTTTCAAGCACTTCTAGAACTGTCAGGTATGGAAGTGTTTCCTTTTTCGACTTTATAGTGGCGTCACCAATACGTTGCATGTCAACAATTCGTGCTTTTTTCTGGAATGATCACTTTTGGTCAAACTAAGAAAAAAATAAAATTTTAGAGTTTTCTTCCCACTGGATCCCAAAAAATCCTCACAATAGCTCTTTTCAACCACTTTTTTCATGTGTTCTCGTCATAACTTCACAACCTGTGAACTGATTTTGATGAAATTTTCCACTGAAACGTTTGTTTGGTGAAATGAACATTTTGAAATAAATTGGAAAAAAAATCATGGGTATCTGGGACGATATGAAAAAAGGCTGTTTTTCGCCCAGAAAAATATCATGGGAAAAAATTTTTTATTTTTTTGAGTGTCTTTTATCGATATGTTTACGAAAATATTGCTTTTTCTTCGGTCTCAAACGGATGTCTGGATATGGAAAAATGATCGTCGAAAGTTTGGAAAATGTGTGGCGTTTCGCTGTATAGCGTGTTTTGAGGTTTTCTCAGGATCCAGTGGGAAGAAAATTCGAAAATTTTATTTTTGTCTTAGTTTGACCAAAAGTGATAATTCCAGAAAAAAGCACGAATTGTTGACATCGAACGTATTGGGGACACCACTATTATATCCAGTTCTTGACATCGTATCTCTCGGTGATTCCATCACGGTGGTCAGCAACCTTCCGATGGATCGACAAAACAATCCAACAATTTTTGTCCTGGCGGATTCTCTCATGACTACTCAAATTCCCAAATCGCCGACTCTCGTCTGTGGAGTGCTCATCTCGGATGGAAAACCCCTTTTTCTGACTATATCACGGCGATTTATCTGAATGGTCGCTGTGGCTTGTGTCACGTTTTGTTCTGCTTTGTCCGCACTTCTCTCTGCTACATGTCTCTATTTTCGTTTGTAATGATGTGTCTCTGCCAAAAGATTGTGTGAAAGAGTTGTTCATACTTGATATTCATGACTTCATCCGTGATCCTCGATTTTTCTCTCAGAAATTCACGTATGGAAGACGGTGACTTAGAACTAAGTCATTTCCAGCCGTGACTTCGATCTAAGTCATTTTCTCGTGACTTAAGTCAAATCAAAGGGCCCGACAACACTGTTTTAAATTGCCCTGATCGAACTTGGTTCGTCCTTTTCGCTACTGATTCGTCAAAAATGAACATAAAACTGAATTTTGTGTCAGAAAATATATGCTACACATCGTCTCACTTCATCTACATGCTTTTTTGATCCGAACCCTCTCATCGCCTAATTAAGCGCCAAAAACCCGTGTCCTATCATATGACACGGGTTTTTGGAGGAGGACATGCCGACCCATGGTAGTGAGGCGGTGTTGAGGGTGAGGCGGTGTTGAGGGCGAGGCGGTGTTGGGGGTGAGGCGGTGTTGAGGGTGAGGCGGTGTTGAGGGTGAGGCGGTGTTGAGGGCGAGGCGGTGTTGAGGGCGAGGCGGTGTTGAGGGCGAGGCGGTGTTGAGGGCGAGGCGGTGTTGAGGGCGATGAGCGATGCGAATGAGGCGAATCTGAGTCGGGACATGGTTCGGTGTCCAGCACATCGCTTCGATTTGTTCGTTCCAACCATCGCTCTTTCTCCATTTCCAACATCACTCCAATCTCACGCTGTTCCCACAGTACGTCTGTTCCTTCCCATTCAGCGTCGTTTTCGGAGCGGGAATGCACAAGACCGCCACTCAATCGCCCAAATTCCAGATCGCTCATCCGAAGCTGGTCCTGTGAAAAATGAGTGTGAATTCAAAATGAAAAGAGACAAATTGAAGGCAAAAAACGATGAAAAGTCGAGAGAGACCGAATAATGTCAATAGAAGACAAGAAGGTGAGCAACACAAACTTGGATCAGCTCCTCACTCTAAATGTCCTGCTTGTCACTAAAACGAGTGTCGTTTGCACTCTCTCCGTCTTCTGAGATGTTTTCTTCGTCAATTTGTCCGATATCACCACTTTTGGGACCATCCCGTTTTGACAGTTCTTCGCTCATCTTCGACACCCGTCTTCGGCTCGGCATGTCATGGAGCGTCACTTGCTGGACATGTGGAGACAGATCCACTGCACATCCCAAATGCTGCCTGCTGTGAATATGGTAGAGCAGAATCAGCAACGAAAAGAAAGAAGAGCGATGACTGTTGGAAACGATAAATGAAACGTGTGAATGTTCAGAAAAGGAGAGCACACAGTCAGTCAGGAGGGTCTGTGGAGACTGGTTCTTCAGAGTGAAGATCTTCCGGATCTTGAACAGAAGAGAGGTGGAGATCGTGTGCCGCGACAGATACGAACCGTGTAAGAGCGACGATACCAGATTCGGAAAGTCGAACATCATATTCAGCCACTGCACCAAGCGGTCAGAGAAAAACAGCGTGACATGCCAGACAGCGAGTATCCAGTTTTGTTCAGAATGACAATCCTAAAGATAAGAAAATAAAACAATCGATGAGAAAGAAAATAAAAGAATAAAGTCAAAAGAGTTCGGAGGAAGGAAACAGGCAAACAAACCGTGAAGAGAAACAAACAAGGTCACAAGAAATGCTAGAACGAGAACGAGTTCGATCCCTGTTCAAACAAGAGAAGATGGGAAAGATGAGAAAATTAATTGATATTAGAGGGAACCGGCTTCTTTGCAATCTTGTATTTCAGTTCAGTTTGATCGAGTCAGACGGATGGCTGATCCTGTGATCCAAACCCTTGTAAAGTAGTTAGATGGAAATCAGTGAGATACAAAGAAGAGAGGAGCATACAAGGTACTGAGACTTCAATATTTTCATGATCAGTATCACTCGTTTCTCTTTATACTCATCCTGTCATAAAGATTCTGTGAAAACGAGTTCGATTCGCATTGAAATGTGAAATGGAGGAAATATAGAGAATAGAGCATAAAAAAGAGCAGACAGATATCTTCTTTATTGAACGAAACCGTTCTGTTCGATCATGTCGATGTCATCCCGAGCCACGATGTTCATTGTCTTTAAAAGAAGAGTGAGATAAAATTGACAATAACAACTAGAATAAAAGCGCACAGAGTACCTCTACAAATCAGTCTCCGGAGACAAAAGTCCCATTTAGCAGAGTTGAGGTGTGTTTGAGATACAGTCTGGCTCAAACCCGCCCACGCGGCTCTAACCCGCCCCCGCGTTTGGAGATGAAAATGGGATCGATCGTGAAAATGAAAGTTTTCACTATTAACACATTGATTTTTAAATTCTTTCTCAATTCACCGTTCTCACATCATTTACAGATAGATTTACAAATATTTCTCAAACAGAACACCGATAACGAATGATAAATGTTGGTGAGTGACTGATCAAATTTGTCGGAATTTTTGGTGAGGTGAGAGAATTTAGGAACTATCATCGTCTCTATCCATATGTCGAGACATTTTTACGCTTGTTGTTGATGGAGTTGTCAGCGGCAAAGTTGTTTGTATGTACTTTTTCGGAGTTTTCTGCGATTCATCACTTTGTCGAGATTCTTTTCGTGTCGAATGAGTTCGTTTAATCTTTTTTGGGACAGGGACAGGTTGATCAGATGATGAGGAAGTATTTTGAGGAGCCATATTGAGAACGGTTCCATAGTGAGAGACAGCTGACATGATTTGAGTGTCCTTCACAACCTCCGAGTAAATTGGAATTGGCTCTTCTTTTGGCAGATACTTCTTGTGGAATTGTCGTAAAACGACATTGGGATCGAATGGGACGAGACCTGTCTCTCGGAAAGACGATAGAATGGTTTCAGGGTTGGAAGCACTGTGAACGGCGGAGACGAGTGCTGGATACATGGCTTTCCGATATTCAGAGGAAGTAGTGTGAGACTCAGAGATGAATGAGTCGTTGAGTGTGCGTTTGAAATTGGAAAAAACGAATCTGTCGCAAGGTTGGAGAAGTGATGTTGTGTGTGGGGGGAGTCTGAGAAGCACAATATTGAATGAATCTGCAAGTCTGTGAAGTCTAACATCATTTCTAGACTGATGCCCGTCGAACAGAACGAGGGATTTCGCATTCGGCGGGTTTTTCTCTCTTCTTGCAACAATCTCTGGGAAGATCGATTTTCCATGATCTCAACGAAAAGATCGGACGTCATCCATCCACTTTCAGTGTAATGCATCTGCATGTTGTGGGTTTCGATTCCACGGAATTCTGTCGCTGGCGTCTTCTTCGGCCACAAGATATGGGACTTGAGGATCGATCCATCAGCACACACAGAAATCAGTATGCTTGCGTTTTGACTCGTTTCGCTTTGTTTATCACAGGTGGAGGGAGAGATGAGTCATGGACGCTGAAAGCGAATGAGTGATTGTCAATTCTGAGAGAGGACTCGTCCATGTTGAAAATGTTGCGGGTTTTGATTTTGAATTGTTTTGTGGTGTTTTCAAAAGATTAAACCACGCACAAATATTTGAAACAGACAAAGCGGAAATTCTTTCAGGTTCCATAATTGTTACTGGCGAGGCTGAGAGAGAATCTGTGCGTTTGATGAAGGATCGGATGTACGATCTGTTCAGTGTAGGTGACTTCACCTCGTCTTTTACGTAAGAGGATTGTATCTCGCGTGCCTATGAGTAAAATAGAGAAAAATTGAAAACATACAGGTTGGATTAAAGATGCAATTGGAACTTTTTGTTCCCTTCCCTTTCTTTTTTGCTATTTCTGCCAATTCATGCTCGGCATCTTCACACAAGTAATGAGGGCGTCCTGCCCGTTGAATTGGACGATTTTCGCGAATTGCCTTGACAGCTCTTTTTACAGCGTCGTATGATGCGTCACATATCTGGGCGCAGTCCTTCTTCGTGGCGCCGGTATTGAGGTGTAAATGTGCCGCCTTTTCGACTGGATTCGTCATAGAGCGGTATTCAACCGTCCCCAGCTCACGATGAAGTGTCGTTCTGTCAGAATCTGATTTCATGAAAACTGTGGGGTTGATCAACGACGATTTTAAAGTATGCCGATGAATTCGTCAATATGAAACAACATTTCTTGATTATTAGTTTCGAAAAATGTGAGATTCAAAATAATAGGTGAAAGGTGGAAGAAAAGGAAAAAAGTGAAAATGCCTTGTGGTTCAGTGTTCCTGATGGCGCATGGGCGGGTTTGAGCCACGTGGGCGGGTTAGAACCAGACTGTAAATGATGGTTTGAGAGGACAGATCGGGCCACCATAGGACACGATAGGACAGGACAGGACAATTGTCAGGCATGGGATTCGATCAGACCGATCTCACCGTTTTTCGATCTCACCTCCCGATTTCTTTCAATTTGACTCTTAAAGCTTCTAAAAATACTATGTTTGCTCAAATTTCGTTATCAAAAGTAAAATATGCAATCATAATGTTGAGTCAAAACAAGCCCATTGAAGCTGTTGAATCCTCATAAACAGAGCTTGAAAAGTTCTTCAAAAGAGGATACACGTGCGGAAAGAGATGAAAAGGCTATCATAAGACTGTTTTTGTGAGATACGAGTTCATATAGAATGAGGAAAGTACAGTTTCATGAATTAACCTGGGAAAGATGCGTCCTCAAACCGTTTTTGTGACAGTAAGCAGGACAGTAAGTCAATAGGGGTGAAGTGGAATCATTTTTGTCATGAAATATTCAAAATCAGAGAGAGACAACAATCTATAACTGAAGAAATTGATACGCTTAAATAGGAGATTGATCTCACCCAAAAATCTCATCGTGAGGTCAAAAGATCTCACGATAAGCCTAAAAGTACTCACGCCTCCCAACCCTGACAATTGTCCTCCCTCGATTTTATTGCTAAATTCAGATGCAAATATTGTGAAGGTGTCAAAAAGCTTCAATGTCCTATGGTTTGAGCCTGATTTAAAATTGTCCTATCGTGTCCTATGGTGGGCTGATCGACTGCTTTTGGACAACTTTTGCGATTTTCATCAAAATAGGGTGAAAAAACAGTATTGAAATGATTCTAAAACAGAAAATGTGCATTATTGTCTCGTATCTTTCCTCATTTTTCATTTTAGGTTTTCACTGACTGGCAAAGCAGGAGACTGGTTCAATTCCTGTCATCAGCACTTTTATCCAAATTGTCCTCCTCTTTTTGGCTGTCCTATGATGTCCTGCCTATAGGACATGCCGACCCATGGTAATCGTTCTTCGAAGATGGTCAGGCTCTCTGGGTTCTTCTGACCCACATCAACTTTTCGATGAAAGAATAGAAGAAAGAAGGCCCGGAAGTGACCCATTCTGGGAAACGGATGATGGAAGCTCTGATTTCAGACGGTTTCGAAGACACACTCGAACTGATGAAAACACCCAACAAGAACGGAGATTTTGGAAGTAATGCTGTTGTCGACAGTCACACAATCTCACGAAGCCTGGGTCACAATGTGGACTTCACTGAAGAATGAGATCTCAATTGACACGTGAAAACCGCCTCTCTTGAATGGCACATCCATATGCAGTTCTCTGTCCTCTGGAGCGGCTGTTTCTTATCTCAAACCTGCTGCCCTATTTGCATCCACTTGTTTTGCAAATAGAGAAGCCACACACTCTCTTACTGGAAACGAAATTTCGGTGCTTCCATGGCATTCACTTCGATCGCAGCAGCATTTGAATGACATAGACTCATCGTTCGCCAAGCTGGAACATCTGGTTGGAGACGGAGCGGGGACTGAAAGCACTTACTGATGTCGAAGTAACTCTCACTCAACTCAACACTGACAACGGTGAAGCAAGGAGGAAGACTTGCATCGTAGGCATGGCTGGCCGGCACTGACCAGTCAGTTTTTGCCGAAAAGTATTGACGGTCAGTGACCGGAGAAATATCGGAACCCATAGTCGGGAGTTACAATTTCTCCGAAGTGGATTCCGTTGAAACTGAAAAAGTAAATCAGGGACGTGAATATCCGTGAACTTTCTTCGAATTGTCAATCAATGAAGAATTATCATTTCAATCAAGGTATTTCACACTTATTTTCAATCATTTGAGTCAACATTGAAAAGAAAAAAAGTTATGGACCATTGATCAAACTTATTCATCGAATCTCACTGAAATAGTTCTCGTAACCAGCCACCCTTTTATTCAATGAATGATAAAGACAAAATCCAACGTGAAAGCTAGATGGCCGTCAAGACAAGACGTAAGATGCTAGCCTCAGAGATCGAATCAAAAAACAGCTAAATCGATATTCAAGCCGATATTACAGACAAATTGATGACATCTAGGCTGTCTTGGATCTGAGAGGGCGTGTTGGGAGTTGATTGTGAATTGCAACGTTGATAGATAGGCTTCTGAACAAAGAGAAGAGTGCGTCGAGGTCGGAAATGAAGGTGCGATGACGAGAGAGCGTACTACAAGGCGAATAGGGTATGTCGCCTTCATCTGAAAGTGTTGTGTCTGATAGAGAAGAGGAATACTAGACAGAGAGAGATATGAAGGGGGAAGACAATATGGTACACCCTGTGCCTCCACTAACTCCTACACTGACACATCCACATCAGGCATCGTTCTGAAGAGCTTTATGGTGTTCAAGATGGTAATTTCCAGCTGCAATCTCAAGGGCTAGTTGTCTGACAGTTCGAGGGAGATCAACACCCAAAACTCTGCACAATCCAGGTATTCATCTTGTCAGGCAAAGAGCATGGAGAAGAGCAAGAAGTTTCGAGTGAAGAGGGAATACAGGCGGCGGTTGCAGTTGGTGTTGATGTTTGACAGCGACGGTCCGGATCCGAGTCGACGAACTAGACAAGTGAACCAAGTGTGATGGACGAGGTGACATGAATTTGAGAGGAGGAGGCATGAGAGATGAAAGAGGAATGATGCAAATGATCAAGCGAACACATCATCATTCGAGATGTGCTGACTGGCTTTGATCAACCTTCTATGACAGAATCTGCTGAATAGGGAGCATGAATCAGTTTTATCTCATCCTCTTCGTGTTTTTCCTTGATCATCCTCCCCAACAGCTGGAATAGTTGTGAGAACATCACCGAAGTCTCAGCGAGCGAAGGTCGAGTGTCCACGCTGTGATCTGTTCAGACATCGTCAGAATCCTCCATCAACAGCAGTTGTGTCTGCGAGATGCTTCCGTACGGTGCATTTTCGAGGATGACTTGAGAGATGATGAATCTGTGTGTGCTCTGAAGAACAATGAGAATATGACAGAGAAAGAGAGAAATAACGGTCTCAAACGCATGAGGAAGGAAGAGATGAAAAAAGCGAGGGCACTCCGCTCAGAATAGGTTCCACGATTACGAACGTGAAATGGATCGGACAAACAAATCGAATGAGGCGACTAAACGGGTTCAGAAAGCATTTGTTGACATGTATTTCTGTATGGTATCCTGTTTGAAGGAAATCTCAAGCAATTTAGAGTTCGAGTGAGATCTGTCCCTTGTAATTATTCTCGGGTGACACTGACCGGCACTTTTGGCCGGTCAGCCATGCCTATTGCATCGATTGTGTCATCACATTCTTTTTTCCAACCTCTGTTTTGATGAACCATCAGATGAAAGTTCACAGTAATTATGGGGGAGATCAATGACATCGTCTTTTATCACTTAATCAATTTCGGAAAGATCATATTTGTCTGAAAAGATTAAGAGCACATCAATAGCAAAACTGGGTGATGATTATCCGAAGATCTTTTTTCATATCCTGGATCAGACAAAGTGGGGTCAACAGATTCGTTAAGAAATTTTTCTAAAACACAAAGGGGCATGGGTTCGGTATGTATGGTAAAGTTCGGAATGTATGGCAAAAGTTCTGTATGTATGGCAAAAGTTCGGAATGTATGTCACAGGTTCTGGGTTACTAAAACAGAGCTTCCAAGAGTTGGGATGGTTGAAAAGTCGACTTTTTTAACAAAGTGATCATTTATCTTTTGGATTACCCCCATTTTTTAGAAAAAAAAGAGAAAGAAAGGAATGAATGTGGAGTGAAGGTGAATGATTTTTATAGTAGTGTCAATAATCCAAGAAAATCAATAATCCACGCTCTTTTCGGTGTGGGACAATATTGGACCAACTAAGAAAAAAATAAAATTTTAGCATTATATCCCGCCGCTATTCCGAGAAAACGTCAAAATACCACGTTTTGCCCAAGAAAAAAAAGTGTTTCAGCAATATCTTCACAACCTGTGAACCGATTTTGATGAAATTTGTTGTAGAATCGTTTGTTTGGTGAAATGAATTTATTGAAAAAAATTTCAAGAAAAAAGAATGGGTCTCTAGGACGAGGACGTGAGAAAGTCCTGCAAAGTCCAGTTCACTGATCCATCTTCCGTCAATTCCAATGACATCCAGATGAGCCTGATAGGAACCCTCTTCGAAATTGTCACCAAATTCTTCGAAGAAGTGAGAGTTGGTTCTTTCCCACTCGGCAAGTTCTCCCCGCAAGTCCGGATGAGCCTCCAGTTCTTCTGGCGTCAGGGATTTTTGAACTGCATAGAATCCACAATTCCCATCGCCAACCACATTCTCCACCTTGAATTCGTGCCATTTCTTTTGCAGTTGTTGAAGAAGTGACTGCACCAATCCAGGCTTGCGTCTCTCTTTCTTTGAGATCGATGGATAGTAGAAATCTGGATTACGATTGGTGGAACGTGTCCTTTTTGTCTTTTGGATGGGTGGAAGAAAGCGAGGTGAATCTGGACCCCATTCTTCCTCGAGTTGTGGTTGAACCTCGTGAACGATGTCCAGTTGGATTTGAGCCAGAGATTGTTGCTTCTGGATCACTTTGCGTTTTCTGTTGTGGTGACTTCGGATTGCTTTATCTGATTTCTGGATCAGTTCAGCGTTCTTCTTTCTCCGATCATTGTCCACAGTTAGCAGTTTGATTGTGGCCTGCTTTTCTTCGTCCTCGAAAGACATCATGAGATCCAGTTGATCATTGGTCACGGATCCGCATTCACGAAGAAAATCCTGAAATGTCCAAGGCATCTTTCGGAGCTGTTCAGCTTGGATATATCCTTCATGGAACCACCTTGGAACACCATTCTTTGGGAGTGAAGCTCTGACATGTTTCCATCTTGCTTCGATGTGGTTTGTGGTCGCTCCATCCCGTCCAACCCATTCATTCCGAGAATGATTGACAGTATTGTGCTTTTTCTTTTTGGTATCTGCAAATCCATATCCTTTCCACAAATCAGTCACGATTTCGGTTCCTTTCTTGATTCTTCTGTTGCAAACTTCTTCGAGTGTCGCTCGATCTCTCGAAGCCACCATCTCCACAAAGTAGGCTGATGGATTTCCAACTTCACATCCTCCAACCATCCAATAGCCTGTTCTTCCCTTCCCACGCCTTCCCTTTGATCGGATCATATGAGCTTCGTCAACTTCAACTGTCTTTCCAAGTCCTCCGATCTTTTTTTCGCTCTTCTGAAGGGCAATACAAGATATAAGACGACATATTCTCCTCCACTTCGTTGCTGCTTCTTTTGCGATGCCGCAATCGGCTTGCATCGTAGAAATCGAATCGTTCTTCCAGAAAGATCGCAATATTCTCAAAATCTTGCTGATTGAGAGTTTCGAATTTTAAAGTATGGTTTGATCAGTTATCGACACACATTGGAGACTGATCTGACTGATCTCACGGAAGGTTGATCTTTGAAACACAAAAATCTTCTGATAACTCACTTCATCCTCACAATTCTCAATAGAGATATGTCATTTTCATCAATAGACAGTGAATTGAATTGGAAAAAAGTGGCCTCAAGTCATATACAGTCGAGGATTTTCACTTTTGATCTTCGAGCCCACAATAAACCCTGAGGTCAATTGATCTCATGATCAGGCATTTTGATCTGACACAATCAGAAGTGTGGTTGTCGAGATTCGGATTCTGTATCAGGTCTGTTTTTTTGGAGGTTTGATACTATTTTTCCGCATGCAGGGCAGCTGACTGAGGATGGGAGGAGCCCACATTCTTGGGCAAACTCCAAGGCTGATTCAGGTGTGCGAATCCTTCTTTCGAATTCTTCTTGACTCGTATGCTTTCTGACTGGGTCAAGAGTCTGATTTGTCAATAGCAGAGACTGAGATCCAGTGAGATCTAGATGACCGAAAGGGATGGACATGTTCACGATGAATGAGAGGAACAAACCGGATGGGAGGCTGTTCATGCACTCATTGACGGTTTCTATCTCCATGTTTTGTTGTTCATTTTCGTCAGTGATTGTCAGATCGTCTGATTCCACAGGATCTTCGTCTGATTTCATTTCTCCTTGATTTGGAGTTGAAGCGATCCAATCTTTCCTAAAATTGAGAATATTACAAATGTGAGAGAAATGAGTTGCATACACGGTGTGAACGAGAGATTTTGTTAATGCCGAGACGTATTTCATGGAAAGAATAAATTATGTCGTGTGTTTCACACAGATGTATGATATCTCAGTTTTACATATTACAGTCCCTTCTTGATACCCTTTTCCTTCAGTCTTTTCGATTAATTCCGAAGAGAAGCTGAAATGAGATAGAAAAGTTAGATCATCACTCTTCTCAAAATTGTCTCACATTTTTCTTCCTCACCAGGATATCCTATCATTGCATCGAGATTCTTCTTTGATAGATCAGTTAGAAGTGATATCTTGATATTTGTTGTCTACATCGAATCATAGATCCAAAAAAATGACAAACATGGATGAGTCTGGTTTCGCGTTTTATCCTCTGAGTTCAAATCAAGGCTCATTGAAATTTCATGACATAATGTATATTCTCCCTTCTCACTATCTCATCGCATTCGCGTATTTTGGACTCTTCTATACAGATAGGAAAACCAAAAAGACATACCTGCCGAACTTTACCATACGTGCCGAACCCATGCCCACAAAGGTTCTTTTTTCTCACATAGACACCACTATCTCTCAGAGAAAGAATGACTCCATAAGACCGTGTCGTTCTCCTCTAGTGCATCCTCAATCGGTGGAAAATTGCAGATTTGAAAAAAAAGCAGGGTCCCCAAACAACGATAATGAGGTAATGGATCATATTGTGTTGAATTGACGAAGATCCGACCCTTTCAAAAAAGCGAAAGAACCAAAAACTAATTCTCTCGCTGACTGATGCTTTTTATTTGATTCAATACGGATGGCTGGTTGTAGAAAAAAAGGGCAATCAATTGAGAAAAATGTGTGCATTTCTGGCTTTCACAGTTTTTTAAGATTTTCTCTTGATACAGGCATTTTAGTGCGGAACCATTTGAAAAGGATCGGAAAAAAAGGATCCAGTCATTTCATGTGGATCCATAAAAATCGAAACGAATCTCGGCAAGAGATGTTGGGGAGCGAGTTTGCCCTTTTCCTCTTTTTCAATGCGTTCCAGGCAGAAAAGAATAGTAGTTTACACGATAGATAAACAAACGACAGACCAAAATGAGTGGATATCACTCTCTTCGCATGTAAGTTGCCTCCACCCCATCTCGCCCCAAAACGAATAAAAAAGGCGTCGTTTCACCTAATTTGGCCATCTACAACAGAAGAAACGAAGTCGAGATTCGGACATCTGAACCTTTGATTGAGAAAGCTATTCACAGACATAATTGTCCAAATCCACAAAAACAAGGTGAAAAGATGTGATAAAAACATGTTCTCCAATGAGAAAGGACGACGATTCTGAAGCGGACAAAAGCATCTTTTTGAAATTGGCTCCTTTTTGGAACAAGGGTCTTGTGTTTTACGATCACAAATGGTTTTTCCGACTCATTTTAGACCCACTTGTACGGAATGGTCACTACATCGATGACATTTCAGAAAGTAGAGAGAAAAAGGGCGTGAAAGTTCGACAACCAAAGTCACGAAACACACAGATCTGTAAATCTGTCTTGGCGCAGATCTCTTGGTCTACATGAAGATCTCTTTCCAAGAATTGCAGTTGCCAGAATTGGCACCATCTCTCGATCATGAGAGCCTTTGAAATGTGAAAACGCACCCAGACTCAATGCGGAACTTTCATCAATGTTATGCTGAGAGGAATCAGGGCCAACCTTCCTTCATGTGTGGTTTCTATGTCATTTTTCAACGAGTGACACGGCAAAAGCGTATGTTACTGGGCATTCGGGAGATTTGCTGGGTGCTGAAGATGGAATAGGTTTGAGTTGCTATCACCAACGGTTGATCCGGTATTTTCCGCGTTTTTGTTTGCATCGTTCTATGGGGCGCACTTTTTTGTGAGGATGCCCAACAGCATCTCGATAGGCATTGTGAAGCAGATGAGCTGCGCATTAGGAATGAAATGGGTACCATAAAACAGGGTGAGTGATGAACTTTGAGTAGTGTCCTTCGGACCCAACGTTTTCAAGGTCCACGCTGTGTACCATGCAAGTTGCAGAGTCGCCAACAACAGATGCCACTGTGATTCCGTTTTCCGTTGCCAAATTTAGGATCCCAGCAAGTGACTGCTTTATAGTCGAACTTGCATGATCTTCGTCCTTTAAATTTGCGAGAATTGGAGTTGGAAAGGATTGTGCGTTGGCGTAAAGAAAAGCTTTGTATGACGTCCCTCCGACCGTACCAGCATCCATGCAAATTCCCACGCAATCATCAATTTGTTTTTTTGAGAACTTCGTTTTCTATCAGTCCTGCTTTCTCGTTTATTGGTATCGACGCTCGTTGTCTGGTAAAAGGATGCAGAAGCGAATTTACTGATGTGTTTGGATTTTTCTGCCCGATTTAGATCAGCAACTCCTCGTGTTGTCGTAGCAGTTTTGAATCGGCAAATATAAATGGTAGCCGGGAACCAGCTATGAGATGCCATAATCTGCAGGGAGAGGAGATGGGCAGGCGGATGGGTCGAAAATTGAAAAGTCAGACAAGATCATGTCAACCCTACAACGTTTGCTCAATTCTCGATGAAACTGCGTGCGAAATGTGTCACATTCCTGTGAAAGAGCTGCTATCTGATTGTCAGGAAGATGTATGAACTCGGATGTAGTGTTAAAAGACAATAGCTGTCTGAGAGCTGAGTTTTGGAGATGGATCAACTGTGGAAACGAATCAAGAGTACCAATCTCTACATCTAAATTCGTACAGATATGCTTTGCAGCAATGGTAACTGGCTTCTTCTTTGAGTATGTACACATAATGCCTGCAACATTCACGTTCAGTCATTGCCTGTACTTTTTCGTATTTTTCTTCGCTTTTCTGTCTGCTCCGCATACATGACAGAACACGAAGTCGCTCCAAACGTTTTCATTTTTGAAATACCATATGACGAAGAAGTCTTTCATGTGGTGTGTGTTGAATTAAGCCAGGATCGATTGAATCTTCGTTCATTTGAGTCACAATTGATCTAGATGTAAATGGAATGGTCAAAATGGGAGATGAGGTTTCCTAGTCATTAAATTCGTGATAGTGTGTCTTGAAGAACATACCGTCATTGAGAGTGACTTGTTGCTATGACCCTTTTTTACATGTCGATCGGTCGGTCCATCGGTCGCGACCTATGGACCGTCCAGTCCAACGTCCAATCACAGAATCCTGAAAACTCAGGATGGATGATGAAGTACTGACGGAGAACTCAGAACATGAGTTACTCCAACTGCGACCGGTCGCGTCCAATGGCGTCCAATGGTGCAGTCACAGGCAAAAGTTTTCGTCTTAAAAAGTGACTTGTTCTGATGCGACGAATTGGGCTGGAGTTCGATGCTGAAATTTCACATGTATAAAGGTGACATGACATCGACACGCTAGGCATGGGCAGCGGTCGGTCCGACTGCTCGTCGACCGACCGACTGCATTTTTTCGCGATCGTACCCATTTCCAGCAAAATCGATGATGAAGTCGCTGAGAACGTTTTTTTCACTCTTTTCTTCAATTTCCTGTATTTCTGATTGAATTGTTGTTGAAAGATTATAGCTGTGTGACAGGCTTTTTTTCGATGTCAAAATGTCAATAAAACACCTCAATGGGGCAGATCACAGCCTGAAATACCAAAGATCGTATTTCGCACTCTGGGTGTTTGAAAACATGATACCATCTCCTTTCACTCCAATTTGAGAATCATTTCTATCAGAGACATCTCAGGTGGTGGAAGAGACAAAACTTTAAAAAAAACCATGGTAATGAAGATGAATCATCTGGGAAAAACACCCGAATCGGATTAAATCATGTCATAGAAGAAAAAGACAGAGCGTTCAAAGAGTAAATTCTCAGAGAAGAAGCCCAGAAGCAGGTTGAGGAAAGTGTTGTGAGAGATGCGGATCAAGACTGCAGCGACAAGAGATTTTGTTTGAGTTGATCAAAAGAATCTGTTTTTCATCATGTAAAAGTCAAAGTTTGTTCACTGAACCGTTAGAAGTCAACATCAACGCAGATGTGATCAGAGGGACAGATGTGGTTTCTAAAGAAGATGAATTACGGAAAAAAAGAGAGATACCACTAAAAAAGGATGAATTTATTGTGATAACATCTTTGTTTGCTGACATTGTCGGGTTTAGGAAATTTCGCGAGACTTGTTGAGACGTGGAATAACAGGCTAAACAACTGGAAAATTTTGATTGAACAGGAAATTGGTAAACATGACCGATTATCATGCAGTCGATGAGACATGGAAGTGATTTTCTGAACGAACGTTAGCACCAGGGTGAGATAGAATCAAATTGGCATTCAATTGCACAAGCGGACAACGGAAAAGCGAATGAATATGATGGAGGAACGAATCTAGCCTTTTCAGTCTGAGGCTCAGGATCGTCCCATGACTCTCAGGAAATGGCGTCGAATGATGTTAAAACGAAACAAATGATAGCCATTGCCCCACCAAACTGGATTAGAGACACAGTAAATTCGTTTGAACTTCAAATTATCCTCATTATCGTCTTATTCAAGAAAATGAGAAAAGATCGATGACCCATAAACAAAAACATCTATGTCATGACATATCAACGACTTTCCGAAAAAGAGGTCTATTATGTCATGTCAGACAGGTATATGAAAGATACTGGACTAAAACAGAACAAACACTAATGAAAGAGAGTGGAGTGAACTGTGAAACTGGCCGCATTATCTCACTCTTTTCTTCTCGTTCGTCCTTCTCTTTCTCTTCTTCCCTATCCCCTCCCATTCCAGTTCGACATAATCAGAGTCACTTCATCGCTGCTGATCAGGCAAGCGATGTGCAGAAGACAGACGAGCACAGAAAACCAAAGTGGCGAGTGTCAGAGATGACGAACTGCCATGTTTCATGTCGGACACAACGTCGGGTGGTTGGGTCAGAAACACAGTTGCCATGCCCGCTGATGAGGACGAAATCAAGACATTGTGTTCGAGTTGAGAAGTGAATGTGAATGTTGTGTTGTCCACGACAAGGATTGTTCCGCAGTGATCCACAGCGAGACGGGCACACCAACATCGAGTGAGTAGCAGGGCGACGAGTGCGATTCGCACGGTCCCAAAGTGGAGCCTTCTCCGCACCAACAATCTGCGAACGTCGCGTCAACTGCAAAGTCCCACTCGTTCTACGTTGGAGTGAGGGAAACGAGACAGCAGCTGCAATCGCCTCCAGATGAGCAGGAAGGGGAGGACGAGTGTCTGATGACGATGCAGTTTGCTTGTTCGAAAACAGGACCCCTCCATTCCCTGCCGACGAACACGATGTGAATGAAGAAGAAGAGATTGTGCGGCTGCAGTGTGCTGCATTCACGCTGGTTCGTTCCGTCTTTGGATGTGGGTGTCCCTGCGGCATCCTCGTTGCTTCTCGGGATGATGACTGTCGCGCCACTGCTTCCAACTGAACTCTCGTTCGCGATGCGGTGTGTTCGATGAAGAACACCACACGGCAATTCCGAGTGTAAACAACAACTCGTTCAGTTCCGCTTCCCTCACCTCAGGATGCGGCTCGGCTGTCACGTCGAGGCTCTTCGGCAGAGTGTGACATGGCAAGAATGGGTGTCAGCACAGACAAAAGTTCGACGAGTTGGTTTCTGCATTCTTTGAGTGGTGAACGATCCAGCCACAGTGTTTGTGGGTTGAGGATGGACGGAACAGCTGTTGTGTGCACGGAGATGCGAGAGCTTGATATTGAGCCGGTGTCAAACGTGATGGTCGCCAATCACATTCGCCCAGCCTGCTCCTCCCTCCATCCTCACTCTTGGTCGAGTAGACAGTGAAGACGTGCAGACGAGAGCGACACAGGAAGTGCCATTGATCTCCACAGCTCAGTAGTGATAGAGAAGACTGGAGAACCACATTGGTCTCGATCGAGAAATCAAAACTAAAAGTCAATGCCGATTGACCATTTTTGGATCTTGTATTAAAAGGAATTTATGACATTTCGATGACCTCAAAAAAGTACCCTAAATTCGAAAATAATAGCCAAAAAATGACCTCTTGAAAAGTGTCCTTTTTGAAGCTTTTTTTGAATACTTTCCAAAAACAAATTCGATTTCTTTTTTTATTCAATTTTTTAATTTGGATAAAATGAGTTGCGTATTAACACCAAATCAACTACAGGAAATATTGGACAAAGAAAATTTGAAGATGAAAGTTCCACCAACTCTCAATCGACAAGGAACGACATATCTCACATCGAGTACTTTCGAATATTATCATGAAGATAAACCAGATGACATTTATCGAGTGTACTTACCGCGTTTTGTCAAAGGATCTAGACCACATACGAATCGTCAGAGATAAATTCAAGTATCCAATTGTTGTACGAAAGCAAAGTTTCTCGAATCATTGAAAAATGAAAACAGTGAACTCGTTTCAGAATACACTCATGCTAGTACCGGAGTCACATATCGACACGAAGGAATCGAATGGAAAGTGATTCCATCGAAATGGATGAAAGGATTCAGAACTCATCAGAACAAACGAAAACGATACACACAATCGTTTGTTGAAAATGAATTGAAAAAAGAGAATTGTGAACTCATTGGAACATACACAAAGGTACTTGAGCCATTCAAACATCGCGATTTACGAACAAAGAATGAGTATTACGTTCGATTGGATAATTGGTTGTATTTTGGAGACCGTCCTCACTTGAGAAAGTACCATGAAAGGTCGTGAAAATTCTGAAAATCTGTTTTTTACCACAAATCAATGAAATCCAATGTGAGAACCATTTCGAAAAAATTCACAAAAAATTCTAAAATCTCGGGGACATTGTCGGTCATCGATCAAAACAATCCTGATCAAAATTGGTTGAGAATTCGTTGAGCTACGTTCCGAACTTAGGTCGAAAAATGGTCGAAAAAGTCGATGTTCGGATTTCGCCACTATGAACACCTTTATGTCTCAAATTGTGTTCAAACACGTTCTAAAATTACAAAATTTATTTTGATAGGTGAAATTTTAGGAAAAAAGCACTTTTGAAAAAAAAGTTTGATCCGACCCCACAACATATTTTGAAAATGACAAAATTTTTAAGGAGGAGAAAGTGACGTCTCGCTCTTCTCCTACACGTCACTTTTCACCCTCTGATGGTCTCAAAACATGTCAAATCGATAGTTGACAGATATTCACGTCATTCGGTTCTGACGATCCTCGACACACGATCGTTTTCACAATTTTTCATCAATTTTCATTTTAAACGATTTTCCTTCAAACCACTTCGCAATCGTACTAAAACAACCCTTTTTTGAGAATTCTGGTTGTACATCACCTATAGTTCACTTTTTTTGGACGGTTCTTCGATCACACTTGTGACGACACATTTGCACCGACATTTTGACACTATAGATTTTTGGATCCGATTTTCACTGCAAATCCTTCTTTCTCACGGTCTGAGTAAGGTGTGCTCGAATTGTGAGGAGATTTTGTCGGATAGTTCTCCCATAATGTCACTTTTTCATGTTTTCACTTCTCAACTTTTGACCGTTTTTGTCACTTCAGAACAGTCTTCAGCCCCTTTCATTTCATCACTTTCTCTCCCCATTTCACATTTGATCTGTTCATCATTCCTCTTCATTTTGCTCATATCACTTCCATTTTGTGGGCCGTTCTCACTTCACTAGCACATCATTTTAGTCAAGTTTTCATCAACTTTTTCACAAAAACAGAGTAAAAGAAAGCCAAACAAGCATGAATGAAGTGGGCAAGTATGAAACTGAGAGGAAAATTGACGATCGTGAAAACGGTGTGAAATGTGACACCAATAGTGAAAATTAGGTCTGTGTTCCGGTTTTTCTCTCTTAAAAACAACAAAAATGATTCAAAAATGTACGTGATATGATGAAGATTACGGAAAAATTCCGAGATATGAAGTGAGCCGTTGAATGGCGGATCTCTGCAAAAGTCCGGAAAATCCAGTAAACGAGAATTAGTGTGTTGAATTGGAGAAAAAGTTTCAGAGAAAGAAACATGAATGAAGTGGATATTTTGGATAAACAAAGTGGAAGCGAAGACTGAAGTGTGACCAAAAACGAAACAATAATGAGCAGGGACAAGAGTGTGATCATCAGGGTTCTGAGTGATCAGATCAATGTAGTGATAATGTGGGATCAATTGATATCAGAGGGGCTTTTTGGGCGTGAGATCAATTTGGGGCTTCTCCGACCATTGGATCGAGTTTTGTCGATGGTGATTTTTTTCTCTATTTGACTTTTTGACAGAGATTATCACTGGCCTCACCTCTTTATTCAAGCTTGAAGGATAAATATCATCGATTGCGACCAAACACAGTCTTTCACGTCATTTTTGGGCAAGGGTGGACTTTCTGGGCCAAAAAACTCTAAGTAGTGGCAAAAAAGTTGTGCTCGGCGGGAGTCGAACCCAGGGATCGAAAAGTTCAACGTGCATGGATCGCTTCGATTGTCTTGATTGAATCAACTTTTTCAACCAAATAAGGGCGTAGAAGTCGTGATGGAAGTGAAATCGGTCTGTTAAAGAATAATAGTGAAGAAAAATGAACCTGGTTTGAGTGTCGCTGTTTTATCAGTTAACTGCACATAAATCATAGCAAGTTTGAAGCATACACATGTTAAAGTTGAGTGTGTTGATATTTGTTCTTCGAAATCGAGGTCAGGTGGATTTCTGCAACACTATTTGTGAAAGAGATCAATCAAGACATTCTATGATAGAAATGCTTGCATACAGCCTCTGAATGGCGGTTAGAGATGAAAATAGAAAAAATATGTTCGTTGTGTGCTCTATTCGCGAGCAGATCTCAAAGAAAACAGACCCAAATTGAGATCGTTTCAATTTACGGAGATTTGACGTTCAGTCAAATACTCAGAACACAATCTGTTTGATAAGATGTCGAAATCAATCAAATCCTCAATTGAATCATCGAATCACTTTCATTATCGAGAACAAGGACTCTGCCCATAAGCAACTGAAATGCCCCTCAAAAGCGATAACCACATAAAAGTTCTGTGAAATTATGAAATGAAGAAAACACCAAGAACACTTAAGACGATGATTTATCAAAATCCAGACACTCCTTGTACACAAATCGCGCACTTCAACGTGAAATCAACGTACGCTCAACGCGAGACCAACGGGAGAAAGACCACCCGTGGCAGGTTTCGAACCCTGGTCGAACCCCGAGCACAACAGTCGACAGTGGGGTTGGCTACCGCTAGGCCAAACGCGCCGCACGTTCACTTCCAAAAAATTGGTGTCTTGAAGGGAGAACGGCCATAGATCGTCACTTCACGATTCATCATGATTAATCGCAATGATTTGATAAATTTTGTGAAAATACCAGTCATAGTAGTGAAATGATTCAAGATAGGGAAAAGGTGAAGTGATATAGTTCGCCGATCGCCCACATCAAACATGATCGAATGAGCGTGACAGTCTCTGAGACGATCTTGACACTATTCTCACCATTTTGAAACGAATACCCGTTTTCAGCTTTAGATGCCACATTATTTCGAGAGAATAGCCTAGTTAAACAATAAAGTCACAACGCACCTTGATCACCTGTGGCCCAGAAAGTCCACTCGTGCCCATTTTTGTTCGATCAATGTTCGTGCGTCTAATTTTCTGGACTGTTTGTTTCCAGGGGAGAATCGAAATGACAGATGAAGACGATAATGAGAAGATAAAGTTAGTGAGGAGGGAGATCAGAGACAGAAGAGGCTGTTCGAATGAAATCGCTGGACGATTCTCAACTTGTGTGTTCTTGACATATTTCCATTTCTTTGTCATCTCTGACAGTTTCCAAGCGACAGATTATCTGTTTCAGCTCGATTTGTATCCGTCTCTGCAAATAGTCCTCCTTGCGATCGGAAATTGTCTGTTTTCCAGATGATGAGAGTTTGTAGTGTGATTGATTCTTTCTTCTCTTTGGTCACCATTTTCTGTTTTATTTGTCATTCAGTTTCAGAGTGTTGTTGAGAAGGGGTGATTTGCATCGGAGCTTCGGAGAGATTCAACCCGAAGTGTTCGATCATGTCTGAATGGGATGATACAGTCAGGTTGCATGTAACATCAACTCCGGGTGTTGACATTCGTTGTCAAATATGCTGCAATGGGGAAAGAATGGGAGAGGATAGGGGATGAATGGAGGACCGGAGCCGTCCGTCTCGAAGATGAAGTTTGATCTTGTGTGGGCGCTTTGTTAAAGAAGAAAGTGTTGCAATGAGCTGAAAATGAACGTCAGGATGAACTGAAGTCGTATTTTAGCGATGTTGTCGATTCTGTGTGGGAGACGGTGATGCGTTGGGGAATGTGCGGGTTGTGTGTATGAAAATGTTGCAATTGTTGTTGCGTGGGGAGCATAGGATTTCATTGAGTTTTCTGTGGTGTTTGTGGTTGACTAAATGGAATAGATGGTGTGCAATGTGCCTGGGGATCGAAAAGGATTGAGATGAAGAATGGAGCGGGAATGAGGTGAGATGAGTGGGGAGAGTGGAAGTTTCGGAGTGGATTGTAGGGGGAAAGAGACAGAGCAGTGTGTTGGGAATGATAAGGAAGAGGGGGCTGGAATTTTGGAGTGTGGGAATGAGAATGTGAAGATTGGAGAGCAATAAGAAGAGAATGAATCAGAAATAGTGAGGATTGAGATTGGAGAGAGCGTGGGGTGAGGTTGGGGACAAGTGGGAGAGCTTGGACGAGCTGAAAGCCCACCACTCAACTATCATGTTGTGGAATGGACCCTCTGGTTGGGGGAAAGAGTGTCACATGTCAAAGAGAGTCCTGACATAAAAAAGGAGGATGGACAGTGGTAAGGACGAATCCTTGTTCATTTGAGAAATTGTTGTCGGAGTGGTGGTGATGAAAGTTGTGGGTCTGTATCATCTCACTGATTATGTAATGATTGAAATAAAACATTCTCATTGACTATTTTTTGATGAATATGAAGTGGAGCAAAAATGAAATGATTATATATGGTAGAAATTTGGTGAGATCAGAAAAGCCTGAGATCAATGAGATCTGTCTCCGAACCCTGGTGATCATGTTGATCATACCAAAAATGATCATACGCCCCATTTCACCGATATCTCTTCCATTTCACCTATTTTATCAAGAAAACAACTACTATTGTTCATCAACCCCCAACATTCTTAAACCCACAACATTTTGAGAATGTGTCAGTTTTGTTCTCTCATTTTCTGCCTTATGCCTTCTCATTTCATTTTGTTCTTTCTCTCATCCCTTCTTTTCACAATATTAATCAGGTTTGAGTCAAAAAACAGAAGAAAACTAAAAAGTCTTCCCTGAACGAAGTGATCTTCCCGTTATTTTGCGAACCAAAATTCCGTCCCCAAGCTTCAAGAATTGCGATGGGAATCACTACACGTGCTGTATGTTGTCTGCTGTTTTGATTGCTTCAATATGTCACCCATAGAGATCAAATCTGTCCCGAAACAGAAAACCTGTTCATCACTCCGCAAGGTGGAAACAAAATTTGATTGAAATCAGATTGAAACTTCAAAAGCAACCATATAAGACGATGAATCCCCTTCTTGCCTTGCTCATTCTCGAACAAAAAACCAAAGTCGAGCGGGGAGTGATTCAAGAAATTACTCATTTGAGATCAGATACAATCTCACGAGCTCGAACCATGTTTCGATCAGGGAAGCAAATCCAGAAGAATGGACGACCTTCTGCAATCCCTCAGGCCGAGTTGGCACTATTTGAATCTTGGCTGCAAAAACAAGTCGATGCGAGTAAATGCATCACTGTTAAAGAAGCACATTCCAAGGTATCTCACGTTTCTTTCGTTCATTGGAATCATACAGCTTGAAGATGTTCTTTCCTCGTCTCCAAACGAAGTGACGAGGCAGATACAGATTGCACCAAACTGGACACACAATCATGTTTCCAATCACCCCAACCTTGACTATTCTGTTCCGAAACGGATGGATTCCGCAAAAACAGCTGCTGCAAACGAAACAAATATGATGGAATGGCACAAACAACTTTCAGACATCATCATAATAAACAAAATCCAGAAAAACCTGATTTTTAACTGTGATGAAACTGGATTTAGCGAAGTAAAACATTCGCAACAATCAATTATCCATCGCATCAACGATCCTCCTCCCCTCCTTCGGAAAAATACAAGAGTGACCAACTTCACTCTTGTTGCATGTGTGTGTGCTGACGGATCATATTTCAAGCCAAGACTAATTTATCCAATGAAAACTATACCGGTTGAATTTATCGAGTTGGAGACGTTTGGAATTAAGGTGCTTTGTCAGGGAGACAGTGGTGTCCACTCAGATCTATTTCATCAATTGTGGACAACTTGGATCCAACCAGCAATCATTAAGAAGAGAAAGAAGGCAAATCAAACCGGTCAGTGGGCATTGTTCATTATGGACAATTGTTCGTCACACCTCTCATCTTCCGTCTCTCAACTAGCTCTCCAAAATCAAATCCACATCCTCACGTTGCCACCCAATACCACCAACCTCACTCAGCCACTCGACGATCGAATTTTTCAGAATCTCAAAAGAAGCTACTCATCGTCTTACTCTATTCCACACCCATTCACACAAGTTGGGCATCGTCAGGCAATTACGAGAGCGCTTCCAAATGCAATTCAAACCGCATTCAGACGAACAGTCATCGAAGCAGCATTTAGAAGGTGTGGAATTCAGCCACTAGATTCGAGACCACTTCTCGACAGACTTCCAAAGCAAGAAAATGATTCCGAAAACCAATCTCAGTCAACAATTCAGAAGTTTGCAAATGCATCATTTGCATCGGTTAAGCCAGTAGTGAAATCTGGAATCCTCTTGACGACACAGGAGTACATTTCTGAGAAGAAAAAAAAAGAAAACGAGATCAAAGAAAGAGCGACCAAGCGTGAAAGGAAGAAAATTCCAAACGTGAAGTTGGGAATCCGAAAATGCACGCCAAAAACCTTGAGAAGAAAGAAAGAGAAGGAAAAAAAACAGGCTCTCCCAGCTCAAAAACCAAAAATGAATGCAACAAAACCAAAACGGAAGTCATACAAGGGACTACTCAGGAGGATGCAGACAAATGACAAAATGGGAAGATCACTTCGTTCAGGGAAGACTTTTTAGTTTTCTTCTGTTTTTTGACTCAAACCTGATTAATATTGTGAAAAGAAGGGATGAGAGAAAGAACAAAATGAAATGAGAAGGCATAAGGCAGAAAATGAGAGAACAAAACTGACACATTCTCAAAATGTTGTGGGTTTAAGAATGTTGGGGGTTGATGAACAATAGTAATTCTCGTTAAATGAGGTGAAATGAGGAAAACTATTTTTTCGAGTTTCCATTTAGTTCTTTTTTGTGGCACGATCCAGAACGACCATCACACTTCACCTGCAATCGTTTATCGTGTCTCTTTTTCGCTGAAAAGAGATAAGTACCATCTCTGTGTTTCAAAATTCAACGAATGGAGATGATGTTATTTCCACAAATCGTCTCCGAAGAAGTGAAGAAGACCGTTCTTCAATGTGGAGCACAGATGTGTTAATTCACTTCAGTACCTTGATCATATTGAAAGTACACTTCATTTCGATGTTTTTTTTGAAGAAGAGTTAGACATGAAGTGATGATAAAATTCTTGAAAATGATCATACCATAAAAAGTGAAAGGTGTGATCCAAGGATCACATCTTTACACTAAATGATCATACCACTCTTCTCTCTGAAAATGAGCAATAAACAAGTGACAATTAGCCCGGAAACAGCTGAAACAAGTCTAAAACAAGAAGAAAATGAACTCGATATGGTGAAGAATACATACTTTTACCGAGATCTGGACACGGTTGTGAAACCTCAAATATCTCTGCAAAAGTCCGGAATCTTCAAAAAACGGAGCATACCACGATGATCTCCAACTGCCAACGGATCCAAAACGCACAGAATTGGAACGTAATACACATTGTTGAGAAATGAGTGATCGAACCCATTGATCCTCGATCTGAGACTCAAAATCAAAACTGAGAAAACAACGAATGAAAATTTATTTTTGACTTTTTTAATTTGTATTAAATGAATCCAACTATACTGGCGTGATCGAGCCTTTTGGCTCGGTCAGTGTCACCTCGCTTTTCTTCTAAGGGTCAGATCAAACACCACACGAGAATTGACTCAATACTCCGATCAAAAATATGAGTTTGTCGTTCAACAGCTGCACTGGTCTGACTGATCCCAACGGTACTGTCAGTGTTCTTCATTCATTTCGTCGAAGGGTCAGATCGCCTGTCTGTGAAGTCATCTTGTTGAAAAGCCGTTACCGCGTGTCTTCATCTCGTTTAACCTTTCTCTCTTTGTTATTACATTTGTTTAGCAAACAATTTATCGATGATAGGATGGTGAAATTTCAATGATCAAACCACCCGAACAATTGGGACACAGTGCTCATGACATGCCGTCACCGTACGTGTTCCTCTCTTCTAACCTCTCTCTTTTTGCTGATTCTCCTCTTTAGAATAAAAATGATGATGAATAGAACGATGAAATGAGAAGGATCAAACCACCGGTCCTGGTCGGACAATGGAATGATCAACAGCGGTAACGGTACGGTTCTCTCTTATTGTTCATTTCTCTGAATAACTTTTTCTCTGTTGTAGGACTCCATTTTCGATAGATCGAATGTGTTGTGAGCTGGATCAGTCTGGCATTCTGTACAAACAATCTGATGGTGAAGTGCCCTCACGGTATGTCTCCCTTTCATTTCACCTCTTTCTATTTCAATTTTCTTCATAATTCAGAACTTAATTCACGATGGATACTTTGTGAAATGGAATTGATCAAACCGGCTGTCCTGATCTGACCGTGAATGGAGGCACTGTTCACACGGTTTGATTCTCTCTCTTGTTACCTCTCTCCTTTGTATTTTGAAACGTTTTTATGACTAACTTCGCATTATTTTGGGTGTGAAATGAGATGGATCAAACGGGCTGTTGTGACCTGTCAACGAACAACATAACTGTGCATCCCGTTTGCTTCTCTCTCGACTACATCTCTCTTTTTTGATTTTCTCTTATTTAGGACTTAATTAGTTATGGAAACCAACTGAAATGGATATGATCAAACTGCCAGTTCTGATCAGACGAGACATTGCCAAAATGCTGTCCCGGTTTGTCTCCCTCTCATCGTACCTCTCTCTCTTTTCTTCGATCTCATATTTATCACATGCTCGTTTCAGGATAGAATACAAAATGAGAAGGATCAACCGCCCATCCAGATCGGATAATCTGATGATGAAATGCGCTGATCGCATGTCCTGACCCCGTTTTTACCTCTCTCTTTTTGGATTCACTCTTACTTAGAACAAAATTGTGGAGGAAAGGAAGATCAGCAGGCTTCTGATTTGATCCCAGTGATCCCAGTCGGATCTGATGTCACCAAATACCTACAATACCATTTCGTTTCTTTCATTTCAAAAAAGTCTTCTTATATATGATATTTGAATGGAAAAAAGAGTAAAAAGGAAAATGGTCACTTCATAGATGATGAAAATGCGAACTTTGGGTTCTGATGATTTCGTCAGTTCTTACTCAAAAATCACAAAAACAAATCGCAAATGCGTTAGTATGCGTAATTTGATGGGATTTACTCACTGATTTTAGTCAATGAAGGGAATACATCGAAAATAGAAATGTTGGTGAATTTGATCGTGTGTGTTTTTGGGAAATAAGAGCTAACTGAACGATAGAAGAGTATTATGTGAAAACAAGAAGTGAATTGAACATCATAGATGAAGTGATAATGTGAAAATCTCAAAGAAAAAGAGTTGAGATTTGATCTCAGTTAAAATTTGGGGACTGATATCAATTGATGTCAGTTTTACCTGTTTTGATGCCACCACTCAGATGCCTGAAGATCAGTCCTGATTCATCATTTGATCCCTCAATTCTCTGAACACGTCACCACTTCATTTAACGTTTGTGAAGTCGTGTGGTGTTGTGCCTGTATTGATGCGCATCATGGCTTGATTGTTTTGGTATGATGCGTGAGAGAGTGTGAATGTGCTGTTCAGGCAGAGAATGCTTGTTCGATCATTCATGTCCCGCACAATCCCTCCACGGATCTCATTCGAGCACGATCGGAACGTACTGCTTGGATCGACACATTCGAGATCGCTTCCCTGGTTAAAGGCAAAAAAGTCGAACATGCTTGGCTGATGTTCATGAACGAGGACATCTCAAGGCTCACAAAGGAGATTTGGCGCGAACTTAGCAGGGGCTCGGGTTCCATGGTTCGGAAATCATGAAGCGAAATTTGATGGTATTTTACATTTGATGTGTCTGAATTGGCTGTTACGAGCGTTGGAGAGAACGCGTTGAGTGATTTTCGCTCAAAAGACGCTTCGTCAAAAAGGAGCTCAGAATTCGGCATGGGTTCGGTATGTATGCCCAGGTTCGGTATGTATGCCTTGCGTTTGGGATGACCGACCAAGTCGTGGGAAGTCCTGGAAGTCGTATTTTTTCATTTTTTCACTTTGATCAATTGATTTCAAGTCACTTTTCACAAAAAATGAGAGAGAAATGAACAAATTTGATGTTCAAGTAGACAAAAAGAACGCATCGGGACAGAAGGGTTGGAGTTAAAGTGTTCTCTGTTCCAACCGTCTCTGCTCTTGTCCGTCTTGTCGACTTTGACTTTTCTTCTCATTTTGGTTTGTGGTCATCGATCTATCTCAGAAGATGAAAATATGACTTAAAAACGATGAATGAGCGGAATAATCGGCATAAATTCAAGTTTCATTCAGAGACGATGCCAAATCCCTGAGTTGAAAAAAGGAAGGGGATTCTTTTTCGAGTATGTGGCCCGTCAATATTTTCACATATTGTATCACTCTCAAAAAACAATTTTATTGTTGTTTCTGAAATTATGGATGAATTGTTGCTGAAATGAGAGAAAAAAGTCAGATCGACACTTTTCACAAATCTGTCACATTTCATTCTTCTTCATCACAATATTGTTTCATCGCTTCGAGATACTTCGTTTATAGATCTATACTAAGTGATCACGAGAAATTGGATGTCAGGTTCGAATCATAGTTCAAAGAAAATGCACAAACATGGATTGAGATGTGTTGTGCTTTCGTCCTTGAGTTCTTTTCAAGAATATCTGAAAATTCCTGGGATGATGTATATTGACATTGCTCACCTGTTCATGATATTTCAGCATTTTGGACTCTGATAGATAGTGTGACAAATCAAAAAGACATACATTCCGAACTTGGGCATACATTCCGAACCCATGCCCAGAATTCAGACATTCGAAAGGGGAGATATCTTCGAGGACGAGAAGTCGACAGAGTTTGATCGTAAAAAATGAGTTTTCTTTGAGGCTGATAGTGGCGTCACCAATATGTCCCATGTCACCAATCCGGCCTTTTTTCTGGAAAAATCAATATCGGTCAAACTAAGAAAAATCTGAAATTTAAGAATTATACTCCCACGCGATCCCGAGAAATCCTCAAAATACCCCCTTTTGCCCGATGAAAAACATCGTTTTGACAATATCTCAACAACCAGTGAATCGATTTCGATGAAATTTTTCACACAAACGTTTTTTTGGTGAAACGAACATTTTTGCAAAAATTTGGAGAAAAAATTCTGCGTATTTGGGAAGATCGGAAAAAACCCATATTTTTCTCGACAAAATATTCTTAGGAAAAAAATCCTTTTATTTTTTGTTCATCTTTTGTCGAGATCTATCCGACTATTATGCCTTTTATTTGATTTAAAACGGATGGCTGGTTGTGGAGAAATGACCGCAAAAAGTTGAAAAAAATGTGTGCATTCGTAACGTAAAACGTATTTTGAGGTTTTCTCGGGATCGGGTGGGAGTATAATGCTAAAATTTTATTTTGTTCTTAGTTTGACCAAAATAGTCCCTCACAGAAAAAAGGCCGGATTGGTGACGCCGGACGGTTTGGTGACACCACTATGAGAGTCCTCATTGTATGTTGTGATATGTGAGATAAAAAGGGATTCTTTGGCCTTTTGTCCTTCAAAAATACTCAGAAATGACCCAGAAGTTCCTTCAGTTACGATATTTCGGTCTGATATGTGAATGGTGTTTGTGTAGAACGAATAATTTGGTAGTCGAATCAAGTTGTTTGGATGTTCGATATTTTGAGCAAGGTGAAGTGAATCAGAAAAGAAGGAAGCTAGATCGACTGCATGAACGTCAAAAGGGTGGGTCAAATGCGCACAAAGAAAAAGAGTACAGATCATAAGGATAGTGAGGAGTAATAAAGGGTTGTGATCCAGCCACAATTCGAAAAAGCTGAGTCAATTGTCACAATGTCTCGTTTTTTGTCGCACACAAGTTCTCCTTTCGTTGAATTCTAGTTGTTTTCAACATCAATGATGGATTACTTGAATAGAATTGTGGCAAAGAGGCGATGTTTGAATGAGTTCAACATGAAGTGAGAGACTCACACAGACAGGACAAGCAATCAGAATGAAATGGGGGTGGAAGATGGATACCGTGCCATGCTGGAAAAGACGACGATAAAGGGTCGTCGGTGGACGAGAAGAAGGAGAACAGAAACTGTTCAGGAATGAAGATGGAAAGCAGATAATCGTCGAGCGAATCACTGACTGAACGAAGAACACTTCCTCAAGACAAGATGAGTCAGAAAAGTGATGAGGACCAAACCAGGGAGTGATCGCATGCAGACAAAGAGAAAAGGAACAAAATCTCGAAAATGAGCGAAAAGAAGACGAAGAAAACATCAGAAGAGGTTTACGGTGTGTAAACAGGAGTTCTCCTCGCGGTGTCTCGATCTTGCGAGCTGAGTTGTATGGTCAACAGAAGACAACCAGAAAATACTGGAAAAACTGTGAGTGTGAGAATTCCTCATTCTCGACTGGCATATCATCGTCGTCCATCGAGAGGAGGACGGAGTACACTTCAGACAGTTCGGGTCGGGCTGTTGGATCGAGTGCCAGACATTCCTCAATCAGTTCCTGCATCTTCGGTCCAACTCCTTCCATCTTCGGATGCGCTCCAGTTCCCAATTGTCGCTGAGCGTTCGTCGCGTCTTGTTCTGCGAACGGCACAGAACCAGTCTCAATCTCCCACAAGACCAGGCCAAGACTAAAAACTGCCGCTCGATGTGCGTCGATCTCTTGTGTTGGTTGATGCGACATTTGTCCCTCTTCTGATTTCACCACTTCAGGCGCCTTCCATCGCTGCGCTTCCTGAGCGACGTTCGCTTGGTTTTGATTTGGTTGCTGGTTTGGGAGAGATGGCGTTGGTTGTGCGTCATGCATCTTCAAACAAACTCTTCCATTCGATTCGAACATCACCCAATGTGATGAAAGTTTCGTCAGAATTGATGCGTTCAACGACGCATTCGCCACTGCCTCCAATCCCTGTGCCAGCTGCCTCTCAATCACTCGCTTCACAATCGTCGTTTTCTTCTCTTTTTGAACATGAAGCATGTTGAACAATGTGTCCTGTTCTCGAACAACTGTCATTTCCAGCTTGCCTCCACAACGCAACGCTTCCACAAGTCCAACACTGAACGTCGCTTCTGATGATTGTTGGTGTTCGGGAAGTGTCTCCATGTTCGACTGTCTGCTCAGTGGATCGACAGCCTCGTTCGCGTGCACTCCGAGTTGTGTTCCTTGATCAACCTCCACTTTCTCGTCAACTTGCACGGCGTCTTCTTCGATCATCTCGCTCATTTTCGTCGATTGATCAGCGGTTTTTCGACGTCGGCAGAGACAGATCATAACGAGAGCAATCAGAATGAGAACACAGATGGAGACGATGAGAGGAATCAGCCACGGGAGCGTCTTTCCCATCGCTTCAGCTCGGATTTCTTTGGCGGTTCGTTTGAAGAGGAAAGAATCTGTGCTGCCATCGTTCTCAAAAGCAAGAAAGGCATTCCAAGCAAGCTTCACATCTAGTTGGATGAACGAGGATTCAGGAAGAATGAGTGAGATGGATGTTTCGTTGTGGAATGTCGAAAATGAGGACAAAACAGGAATTGAGACGTTCTTCCCTTCAATCTTGTCTGTCACTTCCTCGACAACCAAGACAAGGTCACATGGAATCAGAGTCGAGCCAGAAATCGACACAGCATAGCTCTTCGATTTTTGATCCAATTTCGATGAACAGTTGTCAATCGAGAGGGTTGGGATGAAGAAAGGATGAGGAACAATTGACGCATCACCACGTTTCACAACGCATTCGTCTGATGTCGAAATCCAATTCGAGAGAGGGGACAAGACTGTCGATGAAGAAGCCAGCTCGATCTCACTTTTCCCAAAACAGCCGATGTTCCAGTTCAGCGAAGTGAACGACGAGTGGCGAGGACCATTCTCACGCAGAGTCACTCCATCCAACATCACAACAGAATCCACAACGCGAAGAGCTCCCTGCGAGATGTGTGAGAATGTGGAAGAGAATCCATCGAACGAGCAGTTGTTCAGAATGACAAGACCAGTGTCCCATTCGCAGAAGGATTCCTCGTTCGACTCGGACGATGAGATTCCTTTGAAGACGCAGTCGCGCATTTCTATTGTCGATGATTTTGTGTCTATTCCATCAAATGACATCAGTTGGTGTTGTGAACACGATTTATGGGTCACATTCTGAATACCAACTGACACAAACGAAGAGAACGAGAGAAGAGTGTCTGAGAAAGAGATCGATGAGAGCTCAACTTTGGTCAGCTCGACTTTTCCTCCACTCACTTCGATTAGTTTCGATGTAAGGGCTGATGTCGATAAGGATGTGAACGAGCAGCTCGTCACAATCAGAGACCCGCTGTTCGAGATGAGGAGAGTCTTCGTTCGATCAGATGTGAGGGAGAAGAGGAGAGAGTCGAGGGTGAGTGAATGAGTGTGGGTGTCTGCTGTGTTGACAAGACATCCTTCCTTCGACACTTCCACTCGGCCCGTCTCCCCGCTTCCTGAAGCGATTTTGGTGATGTCTTGAGTGAGGTCCAGTTCAGAGTGGAGGAAAGTAGATGTCTGAACCTCAATAGTCGATGGGATGGCGTGTTGGAGACGCTTGTCCGCCTCGTTCAGACTTTGGCACGGGAAGTCAGACTCGCCACACCACATCCCGTCTCTTCCTGTTCCACTCGCGAAAACAGTCGCCGAGTCGAAGGAATTGAGGTAAAGAAGAAGAGTGGGTGAGTGATAGTTGCTCGCGACAGGCTCAGAAATGTCGAGTGATTTGTACAAACCAGCCAGCTCTGATCTTCGAGAAGGGAATCCCGAATTCAGCACTGGCTCGATCGTTTTGTAGAGACCCGCTCCCATCACGAAGATTCGAACTGCATCGGAAGTTCCGTTCGTCACATTGGAAAAGTCGACATTCTTCAATCTGAGAGAATCCACTCCATTGAGTTGCACAATCCCATCGAGTGACTCTCCCACTTTGAAATCAGAGAATTGAACTCCATTCATTTCGATCCTCATTGGGTCCACTGCTGAGTTGGAAGCAAAGGAGGAGAGAGAAGAAGTATGGATGAGAGGGACAGTTAGTGGAGAGGGATCCGCGGTCGTGAATGAAGATTGAGAGATGACGAGAGTGCCTGCTGAACAAGAGACGAATGGCTGACTCAAAGCGATGCCCAGTCTGATGACGCACGATGATATCTTTGCTGTTCCCGATCCATCCACCACTTCGCACAATCCCAGATCAATTCCCCAGTTGAATTGAACATTTGAGACCTCGGCATGCCCTTCCTTCTCCAGTCTGAGAAAGAAGCGATCTTCCTTCCAATATTGGGATCCCAACGAGAGTGTGGTTGGCTGAGCTGGATCAATCGACGTGTCCGGAGTGAGAAGGATGGATTGGTCAGTTACAACTCCAGTTTGGTCAAAAAATATGGTGTGCTGGAGGTAGATTGGGATCTGGCGATAGTTATTGTTCTCGTCTTTCAGATGAATGAAAGGGAGATAATGGTGGATGGAACTACTCACAGATCTCTTATCATAGAATCCATCGAAACGTGGCGAATCAGAGGCGATCAGAACAATCTGCTGACAGTCCAAGTTGCGAGACAGTTCAGGGCGGCCTTCCACTTCGACCTGTTTGAATTGACAAGCATCATCCAACGACTTCGTGCTCATTGACCAGGTCGGTTCAATCAGAGTCTCTATCAACTGTTCCATGCCATTGAATGACTCTGCGATGGATTTAGAGAAGAAGATATCGTGTCCGCTGACAAGAGGACCACCATTCGACATTGACATTGTTCCAAAATAGATTGATCGACCATCCGACCAATCCCCATCGAAGAAGATTCCTCCGCCCGTCTGAGCGACGCAGTTGGACAACATGGCAACCCCGATGTTTTGATAGAGGAGAGGAACCCATCCTGAATGCGACAATGTCAGCGAGTTAAAATTAGACACGTCGAGATACATGCCGCCGCCAAGTTCGGCAGAGCAGTCGATGAGAGTCGGGTGAAGATCGAGATTTGTGACTGAGTCGACTGAGTGGACGAAGAAGGCGCCTCCTTTGCTCTCCGCAGAGCAGCGCAGGGCCAGCATGTCAGTCACGTAGACACTCTGACACTCCTGAAAGAACGCGACCCCGCCATTCCGAGCGTGGCAGTCGAAGAGATACAAGAGACCCATGATGACATCTGCATTTCTGACATTCACCACAGCACCATCGCCAGTCGTTGTGATGTTCGCAATGACAGCATAACTTTTAGAACTATCTACGGTGAATGTGAGCATTCCTCCATCGCATTCAAAACACGAATGACCAGCGAATGCAATGTTGTACACACTCGTGTCGGCCACCTCCAAGGAAGACGATGACGAGAGAACGATCGGGGCAGTGTGAAGTCCTCCGTCTGACGTGAAAGCACAAGACGAAACAACCAATATTGACTCGGAATCGACTGTTATCAAAGGCTCGGTGGTGGATGACTTGAGTTGGTGGAAGAGATACGACAACAAGAGATAGGCTTCGCCAGAGACGGTGAAGAGAGTGCCTGTTGAGTGTGCAGGCAACAAGAACGGCTGAAGAAACGATTCTTGATTCCCTCTGATGAATACAGATCCTTCCGCAATGGTGAGTGGCTGGATGGTGATTGGTTCCTCCAACGTTGACATAAATGTGAGGGAAAAAGAGTCTTGGGAGACCGCTCGAGAGTGATCAATGAACGGGTAATCCTGAAGGAAGAGGACTGGCTGGTAATCTAATGCGAAAGCAAATGGTACGTCATTTTCAATGAGTGAGATGTCAGAGATGACGTTGATGGTTGGAGGTGAAGCAGAACCATCGATGACTTGTGGTGAGTCGCTGAAGGAAGAAACTTGTGAGTAGAACGACTCAGTCAACATCGTTGAATCGAAGCCTGTGAGGAAGATGTCATGAGCACAGTTCTCATCCTTCCCTCGATTGTTCAGAAAGAATGCAGATAAAGTGAGAGTGGATGGATCAGAAACAGAAACTGTGATCGCTCCAGCCTTCCCATTCTTCGAGATGCAGTGAGAGAATGTATTCTGGTGGAGAGTGAAAGATGTGCAGTCTGAAACATCAATCGCTGCTGCTCCGTCTCCTTCTGAACGAGTGATAGTGTGAAAAACAGAGTTTTGAACTGAACATGTTCCACCAGTCGTAATTTCGACGAGAGTGTGCGTGGTTTCGACGTTTCTGAAGATTGTTCGAACCATTGTCACATTAGCGAGGTCATTGACAGAGAGGAGAGACGACGAGACTTGAGAGATGTTCTCGCAAAGTACATCAGTCAAGTCCATCCGGGATCCATCAGAAACGGCAAAGAGAGGCGCTGAGACTCCATCCACAGAAACGATTCGACAGTTGTGGACGAGCGATGCTTGACTGCCCAATCCACACTTCAGAAGTGGCAAGCCTGGAAGAGGAGACAATGAGATAGTGTCCAGAACAGTGTTCGATTCATCCTCGCAAGTGATAGATAATGAGGACGAGGGAATGGTGGTTTTGGCTTCGTCGATGTCATAGTGGGATCGGAAGGTGAGGGTGTCGCGTTCATTCGGAAGTGTCACTGTTCCGACTTCCCCTTCCCCAACATGAATCGTGTTCACTCCAATCGTCTTGGCCCTTGAAACAGCTGATGCGAGAGACTGGCATGGATTCAACGACGTACAGTCTTCGCTGCGTCCGCTGCCTGTCACCAACACAACTCCAGTTCCGCTTTCCCAATCCTCATCCGACCGAGTGCACCCAACAACCATCGCACAATGCCAATCCCTGCCGTTCGGAGCTTCATTCTTCCGAAACATGCAGTAATTGATTGAACCTGTGTTGTATTCGTAGACAGCTGCGCCTTGGAGGTTGACCTTGTTGCCCTCAAAATTGCAGAACCAATAGTTGCACGCAGTTGAGGCGCATGCTCCGCCAAAGAACTCACACGAACAGCCAGAAAAGGAGGACGAGACAATTGAGTTGATGCCGCGTGCAACGATCGAGACAGCCCCTCCAGAGAAAGAGCACTGGCATCTTGTGAAAGTTGAAGTCTCGATGTTGACTGTCGTGAACACTTCGTATCCCGATTCATGACAAAATATGGCTCCTCCTCTCCCGTTTGCAACGATGAGGTCGGTGAACGTGCACGAAACAACGGTGAGTGGAGCGTGAGTGTCGAAACAAATTGCCAGTCCGCCTTGGAAGTCATCATCTTCAGGATCCTGTATCAATGCAGTGAAAGAGCAATTGGTGAATGTGATGGGAGAAGAACTTGGGGCGAAATAAACATTAGGCCCGTGCCTCAGTTCAGGTATCGATCGATAATGGGACCAGAAACGGTGAGGATGCGTTCCCGTGAATTGCGCATCAGAAAATGAGAATTCGGAGCGGGATGATGAATAATACTTTGAAAAGAATGGCGCGAAATACTTGGAGATGAGGGTATCCTGTCTGACTGATTTGGTCGTCGTGCAATGCTCAAAACTGGTGTTCGAGCAGAGCAGAGACCCGCCAAGGTTGAAATCTGAGAGAATCGTCCCCTGCAGTGCACCAACGGAGTGTGTCACTGAATTGCCAACAGATCGCTGTGTCAGAGAACCAATGGGGAGAAAAGGATTCTGATTTGACGATGTCATGTTTGTGAACGAGTTCGAGAGTAATGTGGACGAAAGAGTTGAAAGAGGTGTTGGATCATCTCTTTTGTTGAGGGAGTGCCGGAATAATAGACTGTTTCCGTCAACCACACACATCGACTCCATCGACGATGACGCCATCACAATGTCGAATGATGAAGGTGTATCGGATGGAACAATGTGGCTCAGAGGGCCAAGATGAGAGGCTTGACCAATGATTTGAGTGCTAATCAGGTGAAGGGAAGACGATTCTTGCTGAGACGGCTTGGGAAGAATCACAAACGGCGATGAGCTTCCAGAGAGTGAGAGAGTGCAATCAGATAAAACCATCGACGAAGATGTGAGAGTTGCCAGAGATCCTCCAACATTGTGTTGGTTGAAGGAACTTCTAGGTCCGGAAACCTGATTTTGGTGATGTGACAAATCTGCAGTAATTGAGTTCATCCTGATGGTCGAATTTATGAGTAACAACAAGCAAAGATGTTCAAATAATGACTTCTTCGGTCCATTTCGGAGTCGGGATCGCTCTTTTTCGAGATAGTTTGACGATGGCGAGAGATGAATGGTTGTTGCGTTGTCACCATTGATAGTGAGAGATATAGTTTCGAGAACAAGAGATTGAGCATGGTACATCCCATTTTGAAGGGATACTTCGAGATCATTGGCCCACGTTGGTGAGTTTCCATCGAGATTCGTGATGAGTGAGTGGAGTGGAGTCGTGGATTCATGGTGAACAAATGAATGGATGAGGGGAAGTTGGATGAAGAGAGAGAGGGTGAAGAGAATCATCCGGAGTCGTGAGATCGCAATTCCTGAATTGTTCACGAACAACGAGATTGAATAGATCGAGACCACAGTGTGGATGAAATGAAAAGAAAATAGACGAAAGAAAAAGATGTGGATGATTATGAAGATCCAGAAACACCTGGAAACAAAAGAGGATGAAAGAATGACAGATATGAAGCTATGAATATTGTCATGGCGTGAAACTGGAGAAGAGAGAATGGAGCAAAAAGTGTGATAGACGAAGGGTGAAATAGATCTGTCTGTCAACACAGAGCGAGTGGGAAGGTTTGAAGGGTCAGCAAGCGATGACATCTGAACAGCGAGTGAAGTGTGGGATGTTGGCGACAGAGTTCTTCTGGTGTCACGTGTTCTCTATTCAGGTAAAGGAAGGTTCGTTCCCAAATATTTCAACAATTGAAAGGTTTTAATCCTCACATGGTTTCCAGATAACGATGATTTGTTGTGAAGCATAGATTGTTCGAGCCAATCTCTGAAACCTTCTCTTTCCAGTGCCTGCAATGATACCTTCCCTCTGTCAATGAAGTCGGCTCCATAACTTTTCCACCTGCTGATATTCTGTGACATGGACCAGATTATGGACTGAAGGGTGCTATCGTTTTCCACTTTGGAGAGATATGAGTTGAAGACGATTGGGAGGCAAGATGAGCAAGTAAACAATAAGGTTGGTTGGTAGAACGCACTTGTGTCAAATATTCTTGTGAATAACATCAATGTTGCTTTGCATTCATTGATCCACGACAACAGAAGACGATTGCGGCTGAGCTGGACGAGAGATGGTTCGATTGGGATCAATACTTCACGAAGCACTGTTTCTCGAATTGATTGAGGGTCAATGGAGGGGATTAAGTCAGTGTGGTGAGAGGAGAGCAGAACGGCACACTCGTGAATGTCGAGGATGTCTTTCAAAATGTGTTTATCTTCAATGGCAGAGAGATCCCTCAGACGAGGTGTTGTGAGCATTCTGAGAATGATTTTTGAGGAGACAAGCTCCGATCGAAATGGTAGCGAACACCAATTGAAGCATGTGACGGATAACGACAGAGAAGCTCCGAATATCGATGGATGGAACGACGACAGGAGAATCATAACCGAATCCACAAAACCTGCTGCGGGGTGTGGAGAGCCTCGTCCAATGGCCTTCATCAAGTCGTCGGCAAAGGGTTTTTGAGTGAGTTGGATGTTGAAAGAACCCAAAAACGTCGAAGCTCGTCTGAGAAGCTCCTCATCAAACTGGTAGTTATCTCTGATCATTGAAACAAGAGAGTTGATGACGGATGATGTGAAATCAACAGTGATTGGATCATCAGGGTTCCAGCTCATGAATGGAGAGTATTCTGGATCAATCATGTGAGAATGAGGAGAAGAAGAAAGAGACCATCGGACGAGATCATGATGACTGGGTTACCTGTTCGATAAAGTGATCTCGATAGTGGTTAACGTGAAGTTGAGGGACGATCCGTCTCAACATTAATGGAAAACGAAGCTGTTTCTTCGAATACCACCAATGATGTCTGCTTGTTTGATTCACCAGAAGCGCATCCAATTGTGAACCCATTGCAAGAACCATTCCTCAATTTCGATCCCATTTCAAACTATTCGTCTGAAGACAAATCGACAATTCTCTGTTCACTTGTTGCCCTCGTGAAAGCTGAATATCCTTTTGACGATACTCTTCAAGACAGAGCTGCCCAATTTTTGAAGAACCTCGGACCGCAATGGGGTGACGAACAACCTGCAACGAAACTCGTGACTGAGCTCGTTCACTCTTCAGCTGGATCGCCTTCTGGATTTGTTGAGAGCATTACCACTCTCCTGTCGTCTCCCCACTCGATGGTGGTCGCAGCAGCGTGGTCGGTCATCTACAAAATTGTCATTTTATCGTCACTTGATATTCGATGTTGTCTCGTGGAATCAGATCTCGTTTCCAAAGTGTTAGTGGCTGCTCAACCTCAAACACTGCCAATTTCTGAAAATGAAACGATCATCGACAATCTCATCTGGATCATCTTTAATTGCATCAACCTCGCAACCCAACCTTCTGTCAGTGAACTTGGCATCACAGCCGCAGTCGACCAATCCAACCATCGTGAAATGATCTTTCGGAAGGTCGTGTTCCCATCGTCTCAATTTGTGACATTTCTGATCACAAATCGGCACGTCCTCAATGGAGACTTATTCAAGTTTTTCATGTATCTATTGTGCGGACACATTCGAATATGCCCACTTCATCGTCCAACATTGGAATATGTTCTCGCATCTCCGATTGCGATGGCATTGTCAAGTTGTCTCTCGTTCATCGAAAGAAATGATACTCTCTGGACTACTCTCCTCAACATCAACCAATCCCTGGAAGAATGGAAGAAAGAAGGTCCAGAAGTTGTCCAATCAGCAAAACGGATGACGCAAGCTCTGATTGTGGAAGGCTTCGAAGACACACTCGAACAGATGCTGTTGTACGAAAAGAGTGGATATTATAGCAAAGATGTTGTCGAATCTTGTGACTCCATCTCACAACTGCTGGGATCGAATGTGAAGAACCCGTGAACGATTGCATCTCAAATGACGAATCGAAGCTGCCTCTCTTGAATGACTCCACAATGATTTCTGTGAACTCTCCTCGGATGTTGGGAATGCGCTGATTGCTGGTGCCATCAAACAGATTCTGGGATCGCCTCCCATCGTCCAGAAATGGTTTGCTGTTTTGGGTTCGTCGTTCTCAACGCGGCTGTCTTTGACTGTCACATCGTCAACCGTCCTCTCTCCACACAATTCCTTGCGTCCCTGAGAGATGCATCGTGACCTGATTATCTTTCCCAATCTCGACTTTTGGACCATCACAAAACAACTTCTCGTTTATCTCGTCGAAATGGGATGCACTCCACGTTCCCGATATTCCGCCGCCATCTCCGATTTGTTTGAGGTGTGTTTCGTCACTTTCTAATTCAACAATTCCGTTCTTTCGTCAGACTCGACTCTCTCAACCACCGATCAGCTCTTTCGTGAGATATCGGTTGTTACCCGGTAGCACTCATTGAACGGAGCTGTGTGTTGCGATACAAACAACTTGCGGCCACATCCTCAACAGGAGTGGATATATTGCGGATAATAGAGTCCGCACGACTGCGTCGGAGATCATTCGAGAACAAAGGATTTTCGAAGTGAACCGTGTGCGTATGAGAAGCTGACCATCTCCCGAGACTGACTTCATCTTCTTTCTGGTCAAGTTGAAGCCTTTGTTTCATTTTTCACTTCAATCACACAAGGTGACTTTATTGTTGTTCCTCTCATACTCTCTACAGCGTCCATGTCCTCGAACTGTATTTAAAGATCTGAAGTTGAATCAATGACGTTAGTTGCACTCTTGTTGGAGAAGATGCTTGATCACACCCATAAATTGTATTCTTCAACACCTTCCCAATCTGATAAGCGCTTAATGATTGCCCTTTTACACACATTTGCACTGATCACATGCTTAGTCTCTTGCACGACATCTATCCTACCTGACAACGCGACGCTGCTCGACGTTGAACTCGAACTTGAAAACGAACCAACAGAATTGACACCTTCAAATATAGCACTTCTTGCCCCATTGTATCACGCGGAAGAATGTGTGATCGATTCGAGGGAGATTGCTCTCTGGGGTGACAAGACAACGATTCTTCATTCGTCGAATGTACGAACGCGCGAAAACTTTGCTCCGAAGGCCAGAAAGGAGTTTTCAACTCGCGGAAATCCGATTTCGTCGATCTTTATTTTGTGCAATAGTTCGATTTTGCTGTCGGACCTTGCTTTTGATTGCGGGAAGGACGGGATCTGCGTGAGCAAGATCTCATCATCGACACTGACACTCACAACATGCAGAATTGTGTCGAATTGTGAGGCATCTCCATTTCTGCTGTTTGGACGCTCGGGGCGCGATGGGACATCGATTCACCTTGTTAACACCACGCACCGATCGTTGTGCCCGCACACCCTGCTCCCTCTGGGAATGTTCAGCGAGTTGGCTCAGGCGCCCTCAGATCATTCAGATTGCAGCTGGCCTCACCCTGTTCATTCGATCCGCAGTGTTTCACTTTGTCTGTCGGACTGCGCTCTTCTTGGGGGAACAGGCCCTCTGGTGGACTTCTCGTCGGTTGGAAGTGGGGGTGGAGATGTTGGGAAGGCGTCGATGGGAGTGTCGACATGGCTTGTTGCGGGTGAGTTGCGGAACGTGTCGTGGTGTGGATGGCGTGATGTGATTGCGTGTTCTTTGTTCTCGCAAGGGATCGTGGGGACTTCAGTGGCGGACAGTGCTGACCACCTCGCTGGGACGACATCGCTTGACCTGAACAGTGGAGGGAACCTTCTGTGCATGAATTCGTCGTTCGCTAGTTGCTCCTCTTCTCTGGAGCCTAACAACGAACTGACCTATTCGTTCAAACACCGCAATTCGTCACACAAACAATATTTCTTTGGTTCGTCCACCACTGCATCAGCAATCATCTTCACCCGCTGCACTTTCCATTCGATGAAAACGTCGTATTTCGGATCAGCCATTTCTCATGAAAATGCCCGTCTTCGCTGTCGATCTCAGAATGCTCCTTTGCTCACATCCGATCGTCTGGCGTCCTTGGCGGTGCTATCTGTTTCGAGCACGCCTCATCGAACTCTCATCCCTTCACAATGAAATCGTCGTCATTTGTGAGCTGCTCAGCGACTAATTTCGGAGGAAGTGTTTTTCTCCGATCAGCAACAACCACAGTCTCCTTGTGCTTTTTCCGAAACAGCACAGTAACACAATCAAATGCAGATGGAGGCGGAATATGTTTCAGCTTCGTAAAAAATGTTCTCTTCTCTAACTCTGTGTTACTGAACTGCTCGGCTGGAACGGATGGATATGGTGGAGGAGTATCGTATGCTGTTTGCGACCAACTCAGCATGGATTCTATCCAATTCCGAGAATGTCGAGGATATAACGGGAATGATGTTCGCTCGAACTGTTGGACACCCTCACAGCTGACTTCGAATGTGACGAATTGTGACTCCACTTCAGGAAGTCCAAGTTGGTACTTTGAAGACGGAGGAGGAAATGACGCTTCTCTCGTTCCACAGACGACCACCACACGAACACTTCAATCGATAAAGACAAGTCCGGGAGCTGATGGGGTCTCAGCCACACTGCAAGTGACAATTTCGGATGATGTGAAAGGGACGATGCTGGTTTTGGTGGACAACACAGATTCTGAAGACGAGAGAACAGACATCTCTGCTCCAGCCATCCAACGTCTCCTCTCCTTCGAATTCCCATCACCGAGCACAACATCGTCGTTGACCGTGACATTTGATGATTGGACAACACCACAACTGGGACAAAGGTATTATGTGATTGGATCATCAATCAATGGGACGAACCTGTCCTCGAACTCTCTCACACTTGTCATGCCAGATCCCCCTCAACTCAATAGTGTTGTCTGCCGAAGTGGAACTGCTCTGGATCATACATGGTTTCGTCTCGTCGGGAGAGGGGTTGCAGCTGGAACGTACGTTGTTCACATTGTGGGAATGGATGATCCCGCGTTCACTGTATCTTTTGATGGGTCGACAGAAGCTGAGACTCAGAACATGTATTCCACAGAAGTCAGCATCTCGCTGTTTGGGGAGGGGAGCAAGTTCTCACCAAACACACAATACGAAGTGAACTTGGTGAAAATGAATGGATCGTCTAAACCTGTCTTTCTTGATCCCTCCCGTCTCTTCTTCACCACTCCCAATCCACCCCGCCTGACGAGTGTTGGAGACGTGCGATTCACTGATCCCTCAAAATCATCGATTGAAGTGGATCTCTTCGGTGTTGGACTCGCAGCGGGAGATTTCACTCTCGTCGTCTCCTCAGCGAGTGGGGTGGAGATCCCTCTTCCTGTCAATCGGATCAGTTCATCGAGTGGGAAGGCGACAGCGATCGTTTACTCAGTGGCAGAGAGTGAAGTGGATCTCATGTTTGGAGAGACCTACACAATTTCTTCACTCTCGAACACAGCAGGAATCGGAGTCATCTTCAACACTCTGACTTTCTCGACTCCCACAGAACCTGAACGACTTCTGAGTGCCTCCTGTGCGTCGTCCTTCTCTGATCCTCAGCAATCGAAACTGCTTCTGACATTCTCTTCTCGTGCACTTCTCGCCAACACTGAATACACCATCACTTTCCGATCCACTGCTGTCTCTTCCATTCCCAGTCACACCAAAACAATCAGCGTCACAACTGAGAATGATGGCAGAATTGCGTCGTTTGATCATTGTCTGTATCCAATCGAAGAAGGACCAAAACGAGGAGAGCAGCTCGAGTTTGGTGTGAGATACACAGTTGTCTCGTTCACTCGCGGCAGCACATCGCTTCCCTTCGACACCCAAACTCACTCATTTGTTGTTCCCGCCGAACCACCCCGAATCGAATCAGCGTCGATCCAGTTCAATATACCTGGAACTGCTTGCGTCTTGTCATTTGCAGGGACTCGTTTAAGAATTGGGAAGACATACAAAGTGACACTGAACCCAACTCAATCCTTTACAATCACAATGAAAAGCACGACACTCGCTCAGTCGGAAGCACTTCCAGTTGGATCAGCAGGATCGCTGCAATTCGAGACAAAATACGAAGTGTCGACGATCACGCCACTCGACGCAGCAGACGGGGTCATTCTATTCGACACACCTCTCACGTTGAGTGTTCCGAAGAAACCGACGAGCACACTAATCTTTGTTGACAGCGAAAGAGGAAGCGAGAAGACTGAAGAATGTGGAACGATTAGGACTCCATGCAGTTCTGTGTTGAATGGGTGGAAAGTAGGAGAAGAACAAGATGTGGACGGAATTATTGTGAAGATTGATGGAAAGGGAGGATTTGGAGGAAGAGTGGTTGTGGGAGAGAAGAAGCTGGAGATTGGCGGAATCAAGAGAGGACAGTCTCGATTGGAGGTGGAGGAAGGAGTGTTGGGGGAAGGGGGAGAGGAAGGAGTGATCACGATCTCTGGAGGAAGTGTTGTGATTGTGGGAGTGACACTGTGTCTGCCTCCGTCGCGGCAGTTTGGAAAGAGTGGGATGGGAAGTGTGGTGAGTGGGTTTGGGGAGTGTGTTGTGGAATCTGTTTCGATTGTGAGTGTGTGGAAGGGAGAGAGTTGGGATGGGACTTGTGTGTTGGTTGGGAGGATCGTTGTCGCTTCGTGGGATTGTGATGGAGGGAGTTGAGATGGAGTCAGATGTGATTCTTGTGAATTGTTCGTCATCTCAGAAGGACGTGTCGTTTGAGATGGCTTCGAGCAGATTCATTGGAGTTGTGACGCGAAATGCTGCACTTGTGTTGTTCTCATCGAAGTCAGAAGAATCGCACATTGGGATTCGGGATTGTGTGTTTGTGTCGACACAGCGAGTTGAGAGTGGTGGAGTGGGAGATGGGATGGGAGTGATTGTGGTCTCGACATGGCAAGAGAAGACGTTGATCTCGAAATGTGTGTTCTCGGATTGTGGGACAGTGGAAGGAACAGTCGGATCGTTGAAGAAGGGAGGAGTGGTGATTGTTGGAATTGGGAGTGGGAATGGAAGGGGACGGAAAGAGATTTTGTTGGATTCGAATGTGTTTGTGGACAGCAGTGTTTCATGGTCAGGAAGTGACTTGTCTCGTGTCGGAGGAGTTGTTGTGTGGAGTGATGGAGTTTGCCAAGTGATGGTTAATCTTTTGGGAGTTGGTTTGAAGAGACTTGTGTGAGTGGTGTCGTTTTGGATCGCGACTCGTTTGGAGTTCCGATTATTGCACAGAAACGAAAGATTGTTCATTCTTTGTCTGGTTCTGGGCATGCTGGACTTGTTGTGGTTGTGGGTCGAGTGTTGCCAGTGATTCGCCGAAAGGGATCGTCTTTCTCTGGTTGCTCGCTTCGGATTGTGTCCGACAAGACTGAGCCGTCTTCACAACGAAACTCGGACGAACTCTGACAACGCTTCCACGCCTGCAGCAGTCACGGCACTCCACACAAGTCAACCGAACTCTTCTCTCAACACCAAATCCATCACAAATCACCAAAACGAAACACGAATCGCATCCTTCTGAGATCTCTCTCCCTCAGAGGACAAATTCTCTTCGCTCTTCGACCACTCTCAGACACATCCATCACTCACCCTTTTCATATGACAACACACTATCCCGACATCAACAGCCTCTCAGAACTTCAATTACAGCGGAAGATGCAAAACTGCAAGTCTGACGGAAGAATAATTATCTCAAATCTGATTCATTATCCACTTTGGATTCATCTGTAGTTTTCCTAAAATAGACGCAGAGTAACAATCGTGGCGAAGTGTCGAGAAAAACAAACAACATGGGATGATCGTCTTCTCTTTCTCCATCCATCGAGCCCATCCGACTGTCATTATCACCGCATGCATCATTTGTCATTTCGTACTTCAAAATACGTTTCTGATCACATCTAAAAAATATTTCAACTTGATACGACAGATGAAACTTTTCTGCACATCAACGGTGTATATTGTATTTTTGTTCAGCTTTCTTTTGTACAGTCTCTAAATCTTCCGACATTTTTGACAACACTCTCCCAAATACAAGTATAGCAGTCAATCTTCAGTGAAAACGACTCTTTCCGAAACCATTTGTCAAATTGCACTTCGATGAAACCATGCAAATCTCCACAAATATACTGTGTGTCCTCCATTTTACTCAACAATTTCAGACTGTATGATGATATCTCGCCGTTCTCTTGCCCTGCTTTCTCTCATTCAGTCCACTTTCGCTGAAATTGTGTATTCACAGACAAATATCAAGATGTATTCTGTTGAATGCAGAAATTCGGTCGGATACGAAAATTTGGAGGATCACCGCATGCGAAATGGAAGTGATTTCTGTGAGTCTTTGAAAGCAATGAATGTCTCCTTCCTTTCATCCATTGTTATTCCAACTCTGATTTCTGACCCAACCAGACCTTTTCTGAGATGTCTCAGTCGGAAAATGCTCATACTCCATTGTTAAAGCAAGATGTGCAACTCGAGCAAGAATGCAACAATCTCTCACTCTTAAACTTGAAGGAAGAAGAAAAACATGACGAGATTTGTGATTAAGATACCGATTCACATTTGTCGGTTTCTGATTTTCAATCAATTCGAAAGAGCCGGGCCGCTGTGGATTGTCACAATTCACTTTTCACTCTTTTCTCCGTTCATCGTTCCATTTTAATAATGATTCCACATTTCTCTGTTTTGTCTCCAAATTTGTTCGTGAAATTCCAATTAGGCAAGTGAAACTTGTCTTAATAATTGAGATCCGATCAATCCCCCAAGTGGACAATTGTCTCACAAACAAACCAATAAAGCCGTTTTGGTTGTGAGCGTCTAAAAGAACACTAGCATACTCCCCAAAGAAGAGAATAAACCATGTTTGAACTTCAGTGCCATCTCATCTCGTCCTTGCAGTTTTACATTTTCCGCTGTACCTCTGTCTTCCATATGACTCACAGTTCATCACAACATCTCCCATCACCAACAGAACCGATCATGCAATCCATCGAACCCACCCTCCATCTCAACTCTCTCCGTTCTTCATCACAAGTTCCCACAACACTTCGCAACGCATCCAGAAACTGTCTTCGTGACTTCGACAGAACAAAACAGCCCCAAGTCACGTTTGCTTCCCCAACCTTTTCCATCAATCAGCACGATGAGAATCACTTGATCCATGAACCAATCTCACCCTTCCCATCATCACAGATATCGCCTCCCTCATTCACATCGATCAATCACCACAATTAGCAACACCAGTTCCATCATCAATTCTCGCCCTTCACATCGTCGCTGTGTTTCCTCACTCATCCACCTCGATCAGTCAGCATGATGAACAATCTCTTTTCTCGGAATGTTTCACAAATATCCTCGCTCGAATGACTCCTTTCTGCAATGATTGTCTTTCATTCCTCTCACCTTCTCCCGTCACCAAACAAACAGGCTTTTGACTCTTGTGGCGCGAACTTGTTCATCCGTGTCGAAGAATCTTCGTTCATCACCTTCATCTTCATTTCGTGCTTATCGTTGCCAATCCATCATATGATTCCCTCATCTCAGAAAAGTGAGAAGTTCACTCCTTCCTCTTCATGGAATCGCAGCACAAACAACCACCTTTCATCCTCGCTTTTCTTGTCACTCCATCGCGCCATGCGGGAAACAGCCACTCCCGTCCATTCCATCATTCCCTACCAACCATTCATGCCACTCTTCCCAATTGTGACCCTCCACACATCGTTCTCCCCTTTCTTTTCAAACACAACACTGCGATCACATTCGCGACAAAAATCTCGCCAGCGACTCAGCTCACACTCACACAATACTCTATGCGGATAGTCACTTCCATCCCACACTGTTCGCTGCTCCCGCTGAAGCCATCGATCAAAGCTGGTTTCTCAAATCCTTCGCAATCGTGTCTGATGAAGTCTCTGATCCACACGAGCACTGAAATCAATCCCAACCACTTCACGTTCTCCAAATTGGTCATCACCTCCTCGTCGACGCTCTCCTCGTTCGCGAACACGAAGTCAGTGACTGTCACACCCTCGTCGTCCTTCCAAATCCTCCAACTTCACGGACAGAACACGTTCTTCCTCTCAAACACTCATGCCACACCAGTCCAGTCAACCACCATTCCACAGCCATCCCTGATTTCTTTCAGGTGTGTTCTGATTTCTTGGAATTTCCCTTTTGTGACATCAGCACTTTCTTTTCATTTATTTATTCGTTTCGTTCTTCAATTCGACTTCTCTGTCATCATCTCTTCTGTTGTCTCTCCTGATCAGATCTGAACTTGACAAGATTCGACCCACATGAAAGAGTCACTGTCGACTTCTCTTCGCATTCTCGCAGATGAATTACGAAGAAGGAACCTGATCGAATCAAGATCCCCGCACACACATTCTTTGATCGTCAGCCAACGTCCGATCGGCTGCTGTTGGATTCGACCTCCGATTCGACACTTCAACCTCATCCCCAACACCACTCCCCGTCCCCTCAAGTCATCTGCCAACATCACCCACTGCTTTCACCACAACCACTGATGTATGCTTTCCGCATTCGCCTGACAGTCATCTTCTCTGTGTCGAGACCACGTCCACGGAACAGAGAATTCTGCCGCTCTCTCCAGATGGCATTTTCTCCTTCAGCAGAAGCTACCAACATTTCTGGAAATGAACGACACATCGAGCCTCAGCTGACCCTGAACCACGGAACGTATCATTCGATAAGACTGAACTCTATCTCCCTCTCCTTGCTTGGATCAGGCACGAAAATTAGTCATACATCGTCTTTAGCCAAGACTGAAACTTCGAGTGTTCACGACTCGGAAAGCCATGAATATAGAAATGAAAACCCAACACCATTCATATTTTTGTTCTCAACTTCCAGAATCTCGATGTCCCACATCTCATTGGACTTTGGATGGCATGATACAAGTGTTGGAAGAATCTCGTCGTCCAGCTTGACGATCGACAACTGCCCCATCATCTCCAACGCTGAATCGTCTCCATTTGTGATTCACAACGAATGCGGTGACTTTGGAAGTGCTCTTTTCTTTGTTGATTGACAGGCTTCTGATTTGATCCCAGTGATCCCAGTCGGATCTGATCCCACCAAATACCTACAATACCATTTCGTTTCTTTCATTTCAAAAAGTCTTCTTATATATGATATTTGAATGGAAAAAAAGTAAAAGGAAAATGGTCACTTCATAGATCATGAAAATGCAAACTTTGGGTGCTGCTGTTTCAGTTTGTTCTACAACAATAATTATAAAAACAAGTCGATAATGCGTTATTATGTCTTCTTTGATGGTTTTTCTCACTGACTAAAGTCAATGAAGGGAATACATCGAAAAAGAAGTGTTGGTGATTGTGATCGTGCGTGTTTTTGGGAAATAAGAGCTGTCTGAAATATTGAAGAGCATTATGTGAAAACAAGAAGTGAATTGAACATGATTAATGAAGTGATAATGAGAAAATCTCAAAGGAAAAGAGTTGAAATTTGATCTCAGTCCAAATTTAGGCACTGACATCAATTGATCCCAGTTTTACCTATTTTGATGGGACTACTCAGATGCCTGTTGATTGTACTCACAAATCGGTTGACAAATCGAGTCTGCTTCCTTTGGTCAGCCTCACATCGTCCCACACGATCAACAGTTGTTTTGCCATCTCAACAGAATACTTCTTGGGTTTTCTCAACTTTTTCTCTGGAGCCCAAACAGTGAAACCATCAAAATATTGTATTCCAGAGGACTGAGAGGGAGAGTATCCTGGGTTGAACTGCTCCGGAAGTGGTTTGATCATCAATGAATCGTTGACTCGTCCATCGGGACTGAGAAGGACACTCTACCCGCCTCCTTTCTTCTTTTGGATCTCCATCTTCTTTTCAATTTCAGAATAGTTCCACATTCTTGAAAAGAGCCATTTAAATCACTTTCAAATAAAGGGCCTGATTAACTATTCTCGAACACGATGCTCCCTATTCTATTTCTATTTTGTGTCATTGCTTCTAATACGATTACCTCCCTGAATTCTGAAGCAGGAACCACAAGGCTCCCTAACCTCACTTCTGTATTCAACGAGTTCTTCGTCGATCCCACTCAGAATACTGGGAGCCCATCAAGTGCAATCTATCTCAGCGAAACCAGATATCAAGGAGGAAATGTTCTCATCGCAGATCGGACTTTCTCTCTCGCGTCTCAATCGTCGGCCACGATCATCTTCGCTGACAACTCAAAACCAGCGTCAACCACTTCTACCTTGTCCCCGTTAACTGCAAAAACGGAGAACACGCCTCCATTCTCGTTTTGCAGAATTCAACAGTCTCTTTCCAGCACTTATCGTTCATTGTACACCATGACATGAAAATGTTCGTCCCAAGAATGTTGCCTGTGCCCTTTTGACCGAGTCTCATCTCACGTCGTCCAATTGCGTGTTTGAAATATCGGGATCCACCCCACCGTTCATAGTGACATCATCGTCTTCCGTTAGTCTGATTTCGAATACGCTCAAATCGACTTCCGGACAAATCCCTTCCATCACTTGCATTGACTCCGACACCGATCAACCAGTTCTCCTGGATACGTCGGTTGTTTCTCTCACGCTTGAATCTGTAAATGTGGCAACGGCCAACAGTTTGTCCGTATCGACTGTAACATCAAAATCTCATGTATTTCTGAACACTGCGATCTCATCAGCGGTCTTCACCAATATTTCCTCAACGCCTTCTTTTCACCGAGCCACACATGGCCTGACCATCCGTCAACAAATGCGGCAGACTCGCCTGACCAGCGTGGACAACCCTCTAATTCGTTATTATTTGGCGTCGTAAACAGCACTTTCGTTAACTGCATCAACGAAGAGGACTCCCAGTCTAATGCCAACCCAGATGACCTCAACGTGACTGGCACGTTCAACGTCACCGCAAATCCGAGAAATCAATTTTCACTGCTCTCTAAAAGGGATGCTGTGCTCTTTTCACAAATTGCAAGTTCTTTATCGACTCTGTCGTGAACAACGCATTCACCATGGTCAACGTCACCGACCTTTACGGAAACCTGACTTTTCTGAACACCGAGTTCAGTGTGACGGGAAACACTTCAGCTCAACCGGCACTCTACTTCACTTCCGTTCTCGGAGCTCCTAATCGCATCAACATCTTCTCGTGCAAGTTCAAATACTCGTCAGAGTCATCCAACGCATATCAAAATGCCATCATCCGTATGTATTATGCAGGCATCACCACCATCACAGACAGTCTGTTTTCTTCACCAGATCCAGCGAAGCCCTCGCAAATCAACGGACTCTATATCCTCGACAGTCACGCCCCGATCCTCATCGCAAGCACAGAATTCTCGTACTTGAGGTTCTCCACTGATGGCGGAGCATTCTATATGAACTTCGGGGTGACCCACTTCACCGACTGCCTGTTCGAAGCCAACCGAGGAAACGCGCAAGGGGGGGCGTTCAGGTCTCAATACACCACCAACACATTCCACCGCTGCACGTTCCGAAACAACGTTGCTGTCCAGCGCGGCGGAGCGATGCGATTAAATATTGCCAAGATGATGTATTTTGAGGACTGTCACTTTGAGGGGAACACGGCCCTGGAAAATGTGGCGTATCGTGGGAATGACATTCATTTCAGTGGAGTTGATCCGAAAGTGTTTTACGACCAAATGATGATCGGCTGCACGTCAGATTCCACCACATCCAAAATCGGCTACTACTACACTGCTGCCACTTGTGGGAACATCAAGACGGAGAACACTCTTCTCCCATCACGTGACGAAGGGAAGCCAGCACTGGACTTCGTGCTGTATGTGGCAATTCCTGCTCCAGAGTCTGACAACGAACCATCTGAAAACGGACAAACATCAAACACCGAATGCTCGAAACAGCAACCATGCGAGACGATCCAACCAGCACTGACATTTCTCACAAAAGCAGAGTCGCCAGCCAAAGATGGGAAGAGCATGATTGACATGGGAATCGGGACATTCTCAGCGGAAGCAACAGAAATCTCGTCGTCACTCGAAATCGTTGGAAGGGGATGGCTTGTCAACTCGACTGCCTTCACCATCGTCCAAACGAGTGGATTTGAAGTTGTTAAAACTGGCAACGCAACATTCCGCAGTCTCTCGTTGAAGCCAAACCAGGATTACACCCAACCACTCGTCACTATGTCTAGCACTGTTCATTTGAGGTTGTCCAACACGAGAATCGAGTGTCTTGCAGATTACCCCTCGCCTGTCCTTGTCCTGTCCAAAGGCCAGACACAACTGTATGATAGCCACTTCGCGTCGATCTCACTCACCGCCACTGCGGCAATTCAAATCTCTGGATCGGCATCGCTCGAAACCTTTATCGTCACGTTCCATTACATCTCGCGAGCGAGTGGAAACGGAGGAAGTTGCATTGACTCAACAACGACTGGACATATCAACATGAGCGTGACAGACGCAAAGCATTGTCGCTCGACAGGCCGTGCTGGCTGCTACGACTTCGAAGATTTCACAGAAACAGCGAAAGTGGATTTGGTGGACTCCCTCTTCCTCTTCAACTTGGCGAATATCAAATCAGATGGCACAGTCGCGACAGAAGGCATGAAGTTCAGACACGATTACGCCACAACTGGACTCCCAACAACAAACATTGCCGTCAACTCCAATACTGTTCGAACACGGAGTTCACTGAATTATCACGTTCTCACCAACAGCACCCAATCCAATCTGTTTTATGCCAACGTGCATTATTGTGGTTACGCCACACCCATGCCCTTCGGAGAGAGAAACCCGTACGGTGTTCATCTGGCAGACTTCACCGGTTTTCAGGTCATATTGGATCAGATGCGGACGGGGAAAATTCTCACAACACTCCGATTCCAACTCATGCCCAACACAGCCATCCCATTCGATCCGATTCATGTGGATTGGCAATACCTTCAGATTTATCAGCCAACTGTCTATCCTATTGATTACTCAAAGCCACTCGCAGTGGTCACTTCTAATGGCCATTTGTATCTTAGCACTGTGTACATCCAGATGCCAGAAGAGTTCTCTGTTCCTCCTCTTCAAGTCATAGGCACGAATACTTATCTCACTGCTTCCACTCTGCACTTCCTTGTCGGCGACATAACTGTCTCACACGTCCCGTTCGTCACTTGTGTCGACGGGAAGTTGGTTCAGAATTATATTCGATTCCAACCAGAAGCATTTACCTTCGTCGACTGTTCGATGTATGAACTGCAAGGAGGGTCCATGTCATTTCATCAAAATATCGTGACGAATGTCCACTCAACGGTGAATGGAGCGATGATCAATTCTGTGGGGACAACCCTTTCTTTCTCTCAAGGAACCTACAAGAATATTTCGGCTCCAAACGGAGGGGTGTGCTATGTCGAGCTGACAGGTGCGAATTACGTCCAGGCAACACACGCAGCCACAACCGCCTTCACGGAGACTTTCACGCTGTGCACAGCGGTTGGAGACGGAACGCTGGAAGCGCCGACGGGGAAAGGGGGAGTGTTCTACATCAAAGGAAAGTCGTCAGCGAAAGTCCCTCTCAAGTTCAACAGCACAGACAAGAACCACGCCAGATTCGAGAATAACAAAGCTCAACATGGAAATGATATTTACATCGAGGATACTCTCTACACTGATTCCCAAATTGCAGAACTGACAGGATTTGGAGGAAACTCGTTGAGTGCGTATTATCGAGTGGTGTTTGAAGGAAAGAAGATCTGGAGGACAAGAAAGAGATGGAGCGACTGAACTTCTTTTGGAGATTCCAGTCATCTCTGTGATCAGCACGGGAACCGATTCAGCCGACTGCAAATGGACCTCATCGTACTGCAAGACACTCGGCTGGGGAATCACACTCCTCCACTTCAGATTCAAGAACCAGACACACATGCCCCAAACCATTCAGTATTTGTACAACGCGACCTTCACTGAGAAGGCAATCGTTGTGGAGGATCAGACAGTGACGGTTCGAGGCTCGACAGCTGCCAAACTCAACGAAAGTACGCTTTCTCGCACAAAGATCACCATCGATTCAAAAATCACAGAAGGATCAAGTTTGATCGAAGTTGGACTCAACGGAAGTGTGCATTTCACAAATCTCGACCTCGTTCCCAACACTAAGGCAAGTTTGCTCCACGTCTCAAGTGTGTCTCGTGGAGCAAGCATGGAGAATGTTGGGATCATGCTCACGAGCGGCCAGACTTATCAGTATTCTCTCATCAAGACAGAGAATCAGCCAATCACGATTGAGAACACCCTCATCAACACAACAGCTGCCACGTTGGCGATCCTTCTCGAGCCATTCCTGACAGTTGTCACCAATGCTGACACTCCTGTCGCAATGAAGAACGTGACATTTGAGAACCTGAACATGAAAACAGACCCCATCCTTCAGATTCAGTCAGCTGGATCAATCACACTGGACGAAGTGAAGTTCAAAACAGCACACGAGCGACCGGCGAAGATGGGTTATATGTTCGAGTTAACGCCCACAACCTTCGTCGCCAGATCAAACCAACCTTCTGGCCCGACTCTTTCGTTAGCACACAAGCTCAGAAGGACTTCTTTGGAACAGACGAGTTTCTGGGAGAAGAGCACGAATGGTACGATGCGTCGCTGATGTATTATCTTGTTCCTCCGACTCTGAAAATCAAGCTGGACAAGAATGGCAGAGAAGCAAGCACACATCCAAATTGTGGGTCGGATCGATTCGTTTGCTCGACACTCGATTCTGGTTATCGTTCGGCAGAAGCGAACGAGATGGATCAAGTTGAGCTCTTCTCCGACACGTCGCTGGCGAAGACGATGACCGTCGCCTTTCCAATCCAAATGAGATCGTCATCAGAATCTGCCATCCGAACAGTGACACAAGAAGGGCAGAGTGGGATTGTTGTCAGTTTGGACGAATCGAAACAAGCCTCTCTTCCACATGATTTTCACGTTCTCTGGAACGCCTGTCGACAACTTCATTTCAGTCGAAACTGGAAGCCTGTATCTGTTCAAAACAACATTCGGCACAGCCACACAACAAACACTCTCATCATCTCTCCACACTCTTGCTCGAGTCAAAGCAGGATCCACACTGACTCTTGAGGACACCACATTCCAGAACTTGGCATTCTCACACGAAAGTTTGGGATCAGCCATCTTCGTCGAGAATGGAGGAACCCTCAGCGCGGATCGGGGTGCACTCTTTCGGGTCTTTCATCGGTTGGGACGGGAGTTCATGTTTATTTGGTCTCTTCCGATCTGTCGACACAAACCGAAGAAACTCCATACTCTCTCTTCAAGACAACTCTCCCTCTTAAGACGGGAACGATCTTCACACGAGCTCAACGGAACATGTTCTTTGGAGAGATGGAGGGAGTTGCAGGGAGTCTTCTGTACTACTGGTATCCTCACACCGCACTCGAAGATACTCTGTCTGTGACAACCGAAGGAGATGACCACGTCGTCTGTGGAATCCCAGAACTGCCCTGTGCTTCGTTCGACCACGGCTTCAGAAGCCTGAAGAAGTCAGGAACAAAGATTATTGTGCGCACATCGTCCTCAGTCGAGTCAGCTCTGACAACTGATTTCAAAACAGTCGTCATTGAGGGGAATACCAGCACTAGAATTCTCACTTTCACAACTGCTGGATCGATGAGAGTCAAAGAAGGGCAAACATACACCCTTCAAAGTCTCTGCTTGGAAATTGAGGATGGGACGAGGACTGAAGCAGTTCTTGCTGTGACAGGGACAGTCGTGACAAATGGAATCTCTTTCGGAAAGACGACTCCAGTCACAATTAACACACCACTAGTCGAAGTTACATCTGGTTCGTTCTCTCTCCTCTACCACCATCAAGAATATTGCCACATCAAACTCGAAGTCTCTCTTCGTAATGTCTTCAGGCAACTTGGGGCTCACCCAGGTCGATTTCACATGGGCAGGACCAGCACCACGAATCCTTTCACAATCAGCCGGTTCTTCTGTCGTCAGCGGATGCACATTCACGATCGGCGGGGAGGGGTCCACACTCGCGTCGTCCAACCTCCTTGAAGTGAGTGGCGGAACACTGCAACTGTCTGATCTCACGTTGGATTGCACACAAAAGCAGATCAGCTCACTCGTCGCTCTGAATGGAGGACAAGCCACGCTCAGCAAGCTGCTCATCTCCAACTCTGTCCTCACTTTCTCGTTAGTCGCTGGTTCCGGTTCCCTCTCAATCACCGAAAGCACTTTCTCGTCTCAAGTTGACTCCTCATTCTCCTCCAACTCAGCGTCTTCAACTATCTCATTCACTGTCCCAAGTGGAAAATCGTTGACGGTTGGAGATGGGGTCAATCCGTTTTCGTTCCTGAACTGCAAGTCATCGTCGGATGGCGGAGCGATTGTGTTGGAAGTGGAGAACGAAGGATCGGCCACTCTGAAGTTGGTGACATTCACATCGTGTGAATCAGGAGGGTCAGGTGGAGGAATGAAAGCGACAGTGAGGACTGGTGGAGAATTAACCATCACTCAGACATCGTTCACTGGATGTTCGTCCACCGCTGAAGGTGGTGCGTTGAATGTGATTGTGGTTGGAACGGGAAAAGTCTCGATTGATGGAACGTTCAAGAAATGTGAGTCTAAATCGAATGGAGGCGCCTTGCTGCTCGATGCATCTTCGATCGGATCATCGGGATCGTTCCTTCTTGATTCGATTGTGTATGGCACAGGTCCAAGCGAGATGAACCAGGCTGGAACAGGATTCAAAGGACACAATCTGTTTATCAAAACGCCTGCTCACAATCATGCCTCGATCAATACCACGTCTCTCACTGGATCGTACCTGACACTCCCCGCGAACACGAACATCTTCACTGATTTTGAGACAGAACAATACACTTTCTGTGAAACTAATGGTGTCCCGACGTCAATTCTGCATCTGTTCAATGCGTACGAAGGAGGAAAGCTGATTGTTGACGAATCAAATGGAATGGACCACGAACTGTGTGGCCATCCCCGTCTTCCTTGCTCGTCTCTCTCCCAATCGCTTGGGAACTTGAAAGGACAGAATATGGTAGCTTCGCTTGACACTGACATCCCATTGTCAACAATTGCCAGTTCGAGCAAACTATCAACAATCGAGCCTCGTTCAAATGGCCGAACAACTATCACCATTTCTGAGAACGTGACAATCACCATCGTTTCATCGACACTGACTCTTTCATCGCTCGATTTTGCTGTGAATGCAGCTCTCTTCAGCCAATCTGCTGTGAGCATCACAGGTGGAAGTCTGAATGTTGACGATTGCGTGTTCGATTCGATCACTTCATCCCATTCTGGTGCAGCGATCTCTGGAACGATCCAAAATGGACAATCACTGACCGTGACGAGCTCTGTCCTTCCTGACTTGTGTCTCTGACAGTGACGCAGGCGCAATTGTGTTTGAAGTGGAGAGCGAAGGATCGGCCTCTCTGAACTTGGTGACATTCACATCGTGTGAATCAGGAGGTGCAGGTGGAGGAATGAAAGCGACAGTGAAGACTGGTGGAGAACTGTCCATCACTCAGACCTCGTTCACTGGGTGCTCGTCCACAGCTGAAGGAGGTGCCTTGCTGATTGACGCATCTTCGATCGGATCGACTGGATCGTTCCTTCTTGATTCGATTGTGTATGGCACAGGTCCAAGCGAGATGAACCAGGCTGGAACAGGATTCAAAGGACACAATCTGTTTATCAAAACGCCTGCTCACAATCATGCCTCGATCAATACCACGTCTCTCACTGGATCGTACCTGACACTCCCCGCGAACACGAACATCTTCACTGATTTTGAGACAGAACAATACACTTTCTGTGAAACTAATGGTGTCCCGACGTCAATTCTGTATCTGTTCAATGCGTACGAAGGAGGAAAGCTGATTGTTGACGAATCAAATGGAATGGACCACGAACTGTGTGGCCATCCCCGTCTTCCTTGCTCGTCTCTCTCCCAATCGCTTGGGAATTTGAAATGCCAAGACATGCTTGCTTCGCTTGACACTGACATCGCATTGTCAACAATTGCCAGTTCAACCAAACTATCAACCATTGGACATCATTCGAACAACCGAAAAATCGTCACAATTTCTGAGAACGTGACAATCACCATCGTTTCATCGACACTGACTCTTTCATCGCTCGATTTTGCTGTGAATGCAGCTCTCTTCAGCCAATCTGCTGTGAGCATCACAGGTGGAAGTCTGAATGTTGACGATTGCGTGTTCGATTCGATCACTTCATCCCATTCTGGTGCAGCGATCTCTGGAACGATCCAAAATGGACAATCACTGACCGTGACGAGCTCTCGTCCTTCCTGACTTGTGTCTCTGACAGTGACGCAGGCGCAATTGTGTTTGAAGTGGAGAGCGAAGGATCGGCCTCTCTGAACTTGGTGACATTCACATCGTGTGAATCAGGAGGTGCAGGTGGAGGAATGAAAGCGACAGTGAAGACTGGTGGAGAACTGTCCATCACTCAGACCTCGTTCACTGGATGCTCGTCCACAGCTGAAGGAGGTGCCTTGCTGATTGACGCATCTTCAGGCTTCTGATTTGATCCCAGTGATCCCAGTCGGATCTGATCCCACTAAATACCTACAATACCATTTCGTTTCTTTCATTTCAAAAAGTCTCTTATATATGATATTTGAATGGAAAAAAGTAAAAAGGAAAATGGTCACTTCATAGATCATGAAAATGCAAACTTTGGGTGCTGCTGTTTCAGTTTGTTCTACAACAATAATTATAAAACAAGTCGATAATGCGTTATTATGTCTTCTTTGATGGTTTTTCTCACTGACTAAAGTCAATGAAGGAATACATCGAAAAAGAAGTGTTGGTGATTGTGATCGTGCGTGTTTTGGGAAATAAGAGCTGTCTGAAATATTGAAGAGCATTATGTGAAAACAAGAAGTGAATTGAACATGATTAATGAAGTGATAATGAGAAAATCTCAAAGGAAAAGAGTTGAAATTTGATCTCAGTCCAAATTTAGGCACTGACATCAATTGATCCCAGTTTTACCTATTTTGATGGGACTACTCAGATGCCTGCGCATCTTCGATCGGATCGACTGGATCGTTCCTTCTTGATTCGATTGTGTATGGCACAGGTCCAAGCGAGATGAACCAGGCTGGAACAGGATTCAAAGGACACAACTGATTAGGGCTAGGCTAGGGCTAGGCTAGGCTAGGCTAGGGCTAGGCTAGGGGTTAGGGCTAGGCTAGGCTAGGCTAGGCTAGGCTAGGGCTAGGCTAGGCTTAGGGCTAGGCTAGGCTAGGCTAGGCTAGGCTAGGCTAGGCTAGGCTAGGTTGGCTAGGGGTTTAGGCTAGGGCTAGGGCTAGGGCTAGGGCTAGGCCAGGGGTTAGGCTAGGCTAGGGCTAGGCTAGGCTAGGCTAGGCCAGGCTAGGCCAGGGCTAGGGCTAGGCTAGGCTAGGCTAGGCTAGGGCTAGGCTAGGCTAGGGCTAGGGTTGGGCTAGGCTAGGCTAGGCTAGGCTAGGGCTAGGCTAGGCCAGGCTAGGCTAGGGCTAGGCTAGGTTGTGGCTAGGCTAGGCTAGGGCTAGGCTAGGCTAGGGCTAGGCTAGGCTAGGCTAGGGCTAGGTTATAGGGTTTAGGCCAGGCTAGGCCAGGGCTAGGGTTAGGCTAGGGTTAGGCTAGGCTAGGCTAGGTTAGGCTAGGCTAGGCTAGGCTAGGCTAGGGCTAGGCTAGGCTAGGCTAGGCTAGGTTGTG